>JAVJIF010019148.1:0-75016 GCA_038442645.1 Agave tequilana | reverse complement strand
TACAGCATCGAAATTCTTCGTGAGATCATGTGTCTATTGCAAGAGCATTGGTGACTGTTTGGCGGAGATCGTGTGTCGATCTCGGAGCAGCGTAGGGCCTGTTTGTGGCATCATGTGTCGATCTCAGAACAATATTTGGATTGCTCGAGGAATCAAATTGATGGAGTAGATTGTTTCAGAAATCTTCTAGGATTTCACTTAGAGGTAAAATCCTATCTTTATCTAGTTTTTTGATCTAACTCCGTTTGTTTTCTGCATTGTTTTGAGGAATCAATTGAGCAGTTGGATGGAGATAGTACATCTATGACGAAAAATGAATCTACATCCATTAAAGATTGATGTGGTAAAGTTTAATAGTAAGAACAACTTTGGTATGTGGAGATATGTGATGAATGCATTAAAAACATCAAACCTTGAAGACACTCTATGGTTGAAAAAAAAGCGCAATTCTACTTCTAAGAGGATTGGGACAAGATGAATCGAATAGCGTGTGACTTGATAAGGTCTTGCTTGACTCAAGACATCAAGTATCATGTGTTATATGAAACATCTGTAAGGCAGCTGTGGGAGATTCTGGAGAAAAAGTATCTGACGAAAAGTATTGAGTCGCGGTTGCAGTTGAAGAGGAGGCTTTATCACTTCTAGATGAAGAGAGGACTCTCCATTGATGAACACATGAATAGCTACACAAACTTCTTACAGACATAGTTAATGTGAATGTGAAGATCGATGAAGAGGATAATACGGTGATTCTATTGAATTATCTTCCTGATGAAGAGTATGAGACCTTTACTCTTATCTTAATCAATGGTAGACAAACACTTAACTACAGTGAGGTGTCGGCTGCTCGTATAAATTATGAAGTAAGGAGGCAGACAGACGGTCTCTTTCGAAGGTACATCAGCAGAGGCGTTAGCGGTAAGAGGCAGGAGTTCCAATCGAAAGGGCAGAGGTGATCAAGAAGATTAAAAACCAGACTAGGTTTTAGAGATCTGAAAAAGAATCAGTGCGCCTTATGCAAAGATATGGGTATGGAAGGTTGATTGTTCAAAGGCCAAAGATAAGAAGGAATCGAAGACCGAGGTAAATCTAGGGGTGGCAATTGGATTAGGTCGGGTCGACCCGACCCGATTACTGCTCAACCCGTATAATAATCGGGTCGGGTCGACCCGACCTGATTATTATACGGGTAAAAAATTCGGACCCAGACCCGACCCGACCCGACCCGACCCGACCCATACTTAGTTGGGTCAACCCGGCCCGACCCGTTTGACCCGATTATTAAATCTTAAATACAATTTCTTTACACTATATTACCAAATTGTTGGGCGGTATAGTTGGTCATCACACTAAACTCACACACTAGAGGTCACGGGTCCGAAACTGAGCTCACACATATTTTTTGACAATTTGATTTAGGCGAAGGTGAGGACGCGGGGGGCGGCGACGGAGGAGATCGAGGGAAGGAGGTCGAGGAGGAGAGAGAATATAGGGTCTGGCGGGTTCGAGTCGACCCGACCCATTTAATAATTAGGTCGGACTGGTAGACCCGATTACGACCCAAACCGATTAGCCTAAACCTAGACCCGGTAACTTCGGGTCAGGTTGGGTCGGGTCTGGTGGGTCGCGACCCGTCTGCCACCCCTAGACAAATCTCGCACAGGTGGTCAGTACTCACGCTAGTTTTTCACATGCAGATGGATTAGACTCAGACTCATCGGTATTCTCTTTCTCTATTACGACTCTTACTGTTGGTTACTCAGATAATTCTGAGTGGGTATTAAATACAAGAGCAACCTATCATGTGTGCCCGAATAGGGACTGGTTTTCTAGTTCTGAGAAGTTAGTTGGATGTTTTGCTGTCATGAGTGATGATCATCAGTGTAATATGGAAGGGATAGGTACATTCCGTATCAAGAAGTTTGATGAGATGGTACGGTAATTGAAAAAGTAAGGTATATACCTTAACTTAAAAGGAACTTATCTCAATTGGTGCTTTGAAAACTTTGGGTCTTGTAGTATCTATTAGAGATGGTGTTCTTAAGATGATCAAAGGCTCAATGGTGGTTATAAAGGGCGTCTATCGAAATAATCTCTATTACTTGAAGGGTAGTACAGTTACAGATCAGGTGGAGACTTCTTTCTCTTCAGATGATGTTTTTACACATGTCTAACATATGAGGCTCGATCATGGAGGAGAAAAGTCTTTGCAAGCTCCAACAAAGAAGGGATCCTTAGAAGGTGAATCTACCTGCAACATGAAATTGGGTGGATACGGCGTTCTGAACAAGAAAATAAAGGTGAAATTCAGCACAACTGCTCACCACTCGGAAGGTCTTCTTGATTGTGTTCATGATAGTATATAGGGACCTGCCAAGACTGCATCACTTGGAGGTCATAGGTACTTTATCTCTTTTATTAATAATTTATCTAGAAATTATTGGATATATCCCATGAGACAAAGATTTGAAGCCCTAGGTATCCTGGTGAAGTGAAAGGATATGATAAAGAAACAGACTGGTAGGAAGATTAAGGAGCTATAACTTGGTAATGTTGAAAGATATAAGAACCAATTCCTACAATTTGACCAGAATACTAGTATTAGTACGCACTTCACAAATGGAATACATGGGTTGGCTAAGAAAATCAATTGTTCCTTACTGGAGAAGGTTCGGTGTTTTTTATCTAATGCACGATTAAACAAATCATTTTGGGCTAAGGCGATTGTATATGATAGCCATCTCATGAATGGATTGTCATCGACTACGATAGGAGATAAAAGTCCTCTGAAAGTTTGGTCTAAGAAAGCTACTCTAGATCGTGATTTACTGTGGGTATTTGGAAGTCCAGCTTACTTTTGTGCTAAAAATGGCAAGATAAATCAGCGAGTAAAGAAGTTTGTTTTTGGGTGTCAAAAGAAATATGAAAGGCTACAAGTTATGGGACCCCGAAAATAAGAAGATTGTGTTGAGTCAGCATGTCACATTTGATGAGACCTCATTATTGAAATCTACCGTTTCTTAGCAGGTGGAGAGGACGAAGACCAAGGATGTATCGCAGCGGGTAAAAGTTGATGCTACTCCACCAACTCCAGTTGATTCGGTATCAGTAAGGACTTCACGGATGTGACACTAGGTGAAAATCATGTAGCCAGTTTTGATGTTGAACAGTTTGAAGACATTGATGAGCATGTCGAATTATTTGCAGCTATTAGAATCAAGATAAAACTACGAAAGTGGGTGAGAAAGTATGAATCTCAAGTTGGTAATTGCGACAAATTAAAGGCCGTTGTTCTCCATAACGGTATTGGTAAAGAGGTTCATATGAGTCAACCAGTTCGGTTCACTGCTGAAGATCTAATCACAGTTATTTGAGCTCGGTAGAGCTGGTTTAATGAACTACGAAAGGCTTGATCCCTTTGGCAAGGTACTTGGGCAGCCACATAGGCGTAACTATTTGGTGATGCAACTCGCATGAAGCTATTTTGTGTGTTTGGGCTCTCGAGAAGCTGATTTGGACTTCATGTAGAGATAAAGAGTTGGACTTCACGTAGAGGTGAAGTATTGTGAGCTCGATGAGCATTTGATCTTCTGGTGAGAAGAAAGTTGAGCTTGCATAATTAAGTGTGCATCCAGTTTGTTGAGTCGATGTTGGTATTTAGTGTGCTTTACTTAGATTTGGTTTGACCGTCTTGAAGACATTGAACCGGAGAGCGAGTCAGTTGGAGAGTCAGTGTTAGCTTATATTGGGTTCTTCCTGAGATTATTTGGAATGATGTTCCATTCAATAGTTAAGTTGTAGACACATTCATTGGTCAGCTCATAAGGTGTTGTTTCTCTTCGGTAGAGTGATGGGAAGGCATATATGGTGCATTCCGTTTGGATAGCTGAGTTGAAGTTTGAAATCAATACAATTGATATTGAAGTTTGGAGAGAGTTGCTAATGGCAACGACAAACTCAATTTAGATCTGGTGTGATCATTGAAAATCAATTGTATATGTGCTGGCGATTCGTTTTTTAGGAACCGGTTTCGTCCGTTGGTCAAGTCGAGGTCGTGTGTCAATTTCGCTGAAATCGTGTGTTGATTTTCCGTCCGGAGCGCTCGAGCAAGATCGTGTGTCGATTTCGCCGAGATTGTATGCCAATTTCACTAAATGTTCATTGGAGTTCGGCTTAAATTTAAAAAATCTTTATCGAGATGGAGAATTATAGGGAGAGAGGAGATAAGAGGAGATAAAAGGTTATGGTAGAGTTTTTAAATTCGTTGGAAGAAAAAGTATAGAGATCGGAAGTCAAAAGGAAGCAAGAACGCAGCGAATTGCAGGCCAGCACAGTGGTCGGCAGACCGCCCTGTCGACCGGATTGCACAACGTGCACAGGGTAGCTCGGTGGACCAGCCGGTCGATCGTAGCAGGAGAACGATCCACTGAGTGGCATGCATGGAGTGTTGGTTGGACTCGGTCGACCGACTGGTGGGCCAAATGGATGGGTTGGTCGACCGCCCAGTCGGTCGACAGGCGAATCTGCTTCTCTTTTCAGGATTCGGACTTCATTTTTGAGTTGGAGTCAAATTCAATTGAGTTTCCTAAAACCCTGACTCTCTGGCTATAAATAAGGGTGAGAGCCCTCATGAATTGTATCCCGTATTCCCTTGAGAATCCCTTTGAAATCCTTGAAGAAACTTGTAATTGATTGTTGAATCAATAATATCTCTCTCCTCCTTATCCCGAGGATTTAGGCAAATTGTCGAACCTCGTTAAATATTGTGTTTGCTTTCTCTCTTGTTTTTTTTGTTCTTATTCTTTTGGGTACTTCTCGGCGGCATCTCTCTCTGCCTGTTTGGGGTTCCTCAATTGTTTGTTGTCAAAAATAGCGCGACACGATTGTCACCGTCAAAAGTTCTTATTAAAATTTGATTAAATTTATTACAATTTTTTTGGCTCGTGCATCACGCATAAGAAGTCGAAGAGCCAGAGTGAGATAATAGTATAAAACACAGATCAATTCTGTTCTGCGCTCTTTAACGAATGATGACACAAACAACATCATCCCATGATTCCATTGTTAAGCATTGGATTAGGATTTAGGCTTACTTGAATTGCACACCTTAAACCCACTTAATTTTTTTTAATGATAATTAGTTTTATGGTCACATACAGGGCATATCTGGGTTTGTTTCCATCTGCTAGCATCTCACTCTTTCTTGGTCAACATTATTAGGCTAGTAAACTGCTCTTAAATTGTAAATAATATGATATAATTTTGTGGTGTGTTACCAAACTCCATGGGGCTTAAAAGAATTTTAGTCCAACATGGATTATATTATCTTTGTACCAATTAGGGGTGAGCATCGGTCGGTTCGGTTCGGTTTTTGCTAATTTTTGCAAAACCGAACCGAACCGATTAGACTTACTAACCGAACCGAACCGAACCGACTAAGTTCGGTTCGGTTTTTCGGTTTTTTCGGTTAGGCCAATATTTTCCCATCATTTCTTACATTTTTTAATCACCATTATATTATCATCTTTAATATTCTAATCTCAAATATTCAATACCCATATTAAAAATAAGAAAAAGACCCTAACCTTAATGTGAATTAAAAATTTCATATTCTAAAACTTTTACGCTATATTTGGGCTCTTATATCAAAACTCACATAATTATTACTAACTTTTAATGGTAAGAATGAAAAAAAAAGAACTATATTAATATAAATATTATTCTTAATTGTGATGGTGTACTTAACATAACTTTCACATATTCAACATAAAAAGGATGGTATTGCTAGAAGTAATGAGATAAGTTTTCATCAGTTTTATTATGAACTATAGATTCACTAAATTGAATTTGGGTGGGATGATATATAGGGTAAGAGATTCGGTTCGGTTCAGTCAAGTTCAGTTTTTGAAACACAAAACCGAAATCGAACCGAACTAGAGCGGTTTGGTTCGGTTCGGGTTCGGGTTTCGGTTTTGGTCGGTTATTTCGGTTATAACCGAACTCTGCTCACCCCTAGTACCAATGTTAATGTCTAGAAATCTCCATGATCCCCTTCTTATCTCAAAGAAAAAAAAATTGAAAAAAAAAGGGGAGATGAGAAGAAAACTCATATGATTGTTTATGTAGTATTTTTAATGAATGGGAGCCACTAGTTTCTCATCCTGTTTGGTTAAGGGTGGAAGTGAGGAAGTGAAGAAGTGAGGAAGTGATAATAGTTCCTTTTGGAACTTGGGAATTGGTTAGTAAGTTTTTCGGTATTTGGATGTTGTTGGGAAGTGTGTTTGAAAATGTTATGTTTTTTCCGGTATTTGCATGGTAATGTGGAAGTAAAGTGAAAAAATTGACCGCAAAGTTGACCGCAAAATAATATTAAAATAAAAATTAATTAAGAAAAATAAAAATTGGAGTGTAATTAGAATGCAAGTGAGATTTACATGAGCAAAAAATTAACTGTTTTGTGTTACAACTTATTACAAATGAGATTTACATGACCACAAAATTAACTGTAGCACTCTGGAAGTGAGGAAAAGATTGTGTAAAAGAGAAAAGAGAAAAGAAAAAGAACTTTTTTTCATTTTCCTTTTCCGGTGTTTGGATGCACAACGGAAATGGAAAAAGACACTTCCCACTTCCTCACTTCCACCCAATTCCTTGAATCTGGCTTTTGAATTTGTAACCTTTTAAGTTCTATCACAGACAATATCTCTATCAATTCTCCGTCGCAAATTTCAGTTTCTCTCTAGTCATTTAAATCTTTTCATTTATTGCATAAAATGTATTAACTTTTCGATTTTTAGTAAATGAAAAGATCACCCTGTTTCATTAAAGAGAAGATAATGAAACATTCAATAGTATAAAATGTTCATATTGTCCGCGCGCCCCCCCCCCCCCCCCCCCCCCCCCCCCCCCCCCCCCCCCTCTTAAGGCATATAGCATACCTTAGACTGAAAATAGTTAGCACTTATTGACCAAATAATCACAAAATGATGTTCTTTTTCTTTCCCAAACTAATTGCAGCAGAAAAATTAATGCAAAGTTCCCTGCATTTTTTTCCACTACTGAAAATCTCCACCTGATCTCTTCAATTCT
Organism: Agave tequilana; assembly: GCA_038442645.1. Lineage (NCBI taxonomy): Eukaryota > Viridiplantae > Streptophyta > Magnoliopsida > Asparagales > Asparagaceae > Agave > Agave tequilana. The sequence goes on along the minus strand of JAVJIF010019148.1, from coordinate 67,927 downwards.
CAAAACACTGCCTATATAAAAAAATTGATGTCATTTCTTTAACTCTTTTTTTTTGTGCCCCTTGAGAGAGAACATGTACTCTTTCTGTTTAAAATAAAAATAAAAATATATAAAAAAAATCTGGGTTTTTCTTGCAAGTAACACCACCTCTTTTTCTTTACTTCCCTCACCCACAAAACCTTACAATATACAATATTAGAAAACAATACAATGAAAACGTTTTCAAACAAACAGAAAGCAGATAATTAATTTACATAAATTCAGGGTGCAGAACAAAGCTGACTTGTCATCAGAGAGCTGAAAGTGGCAGGGAAAACAGCATATTTTGATTTGTCTTCTTCCCATTAACAATTCCACAAAGATTCAACTCTTGAGGAGAGTTTAAATGAGGATTCTCATTCCAGAAATGGCTCCATGCTCTGCATGCAGCCTGCTGAGACTCTCATTCCACTTGTGGTTAAATCTTTTGTGAGCTCCGCCAGCCAAGTGTCCTTCTCATTTCCTTTCCTCTATTTTGTCCCTCTCTCTTTCCCTCTGCGTTCACAGTCAGAGATAGCTAGCTCTAGAGAGAGAGAGAGAGAGAGAGCTCATCAAAATTCTTGCCCATCTCAAGCTCATACAGGTGCCCTTTTTCTCTCAGTCTGTATAATTTTTATGTGACTTTTTAGGATTCTTTCTGATGATCTCATCTGGGTGTGTGTTGTTATATTCTGTATGTGTGAGTTTCATGTTTATTTGGGTGTTTTTCCCCCTGTAATTTTGTTCTGCTATCTGGTTAGAAAAAATACTGGAGTAGCTGAATCTGAAGAAATTACTATAGATTCTGTTTTTTTTTACTGTTACCTGAAAGAATGGTATTATTCACTTGTTAAGAATCGTAGAGATAGTGTTCAAAGAGAACTGTCAGATGAATAATTGAGGATTGTGGCTATGGTTATGCTCTTGTGCTGAGTTCAGAGGGCTTTTTATTAGGGAGAATTATTATTGGAAATTGATAAAGTTTTTGTATTATATAATATATATATATATATATATATATATATATATATAATATTTTTTTTTTTTTTTAATTTCCCCTTGTGTAAGTTATTGGGAATTTCATTACAGAGCTAAAATCTTTTCCCATAAAAGAAAAAGAAATCGTATTGTCGGGGAAAAAAAAATCTCAGAAGGAAAATGATTTAGGGAATAAATTGAAGCTGTAATATTTGGGGAACACTATAATTGAGAGATTAGAAGGTTGCAAAATAATTTAGAGAACAAGGTGAACTTTCTTAAAACACACACTAGTGTTCTATTTCAATGTCATAAAAGTAAAACCGGCTACAATCCTCTTGCTTGTTGATTTTTCTGCATTCAATTGACAAATGTTCCTTTTTTTCCGTTCTTCTTTCTTAATAATTTCATTCTTAAATTTACTATTAGGGTCCGTGAGTTTGCCGACTTTTAGTTTATGTCTGAGATACAATCATTTTCCTATAAAAATGTATAAAATTGAAATCACATGTATCAAATTATTTTTCACTTCATGTAGCAATTTTGCAGGATATAGCATCAGTGTGAAGTTAATCGCCGAGCTTAGTTTACCGATCACAAAGTCCACATACTAGGGCAGATGAAGCAAAGGAAATGGCAAGCATGCATGCTTCTCCTCATCTTTATGTTCTCCAATGCATCAGGTATTCAACGTTTCAAACTACACATGGTTTTGCCTTTTAGCTGCATGACAAGGGGAAAAAAAAAAGAGAGGATAGTTTAGATTGTATATTAAAAACTGTTTCTCTCCAGTTTTATAATAACAAATGGATTCTTCAGCTCCTTTTCCTTTTAGTATGAAGAAGACTGCAAAATTATCATTTGATCAAAACTGAAAAATCTACTAGTTTCTTGCATGTTTTTATCCATTGACTGTATACTTTTTCTTATATGGCATATGCTTCCAGGGTCTAGCACCCCAAGCCGACCAGATACGCCTGTTACCATCTATAACAATGAGTTTTTTCGAGGATGAACTTCAACATGGACTACTCTCTGGCAGGATGATGTACTCTTTAGATCTTCACACCGTTTCTCGAGCTGTTACTGACGCGCCAGGGGTGAGTGGGAGATTCTGTGTTGCTGTCTCCAATGCGGACCAGAGTGCACTGATGGCAGGCTTAAACTGGGCTTGTGGACCGGGAGGGGCAAACTGCAGTGCAATTCAGCCAGGGGGGCCGTGTTATTCAAACAGTTTGTCAGCGCTTGCTTCTTATGCTTACAATGATTACTATCAGAGGTCTAGGGCAATCGGGGGAACTTGCAACTTTAATAATACTGCCGCTCTTTCTTCTACCGATCCTAGTGAGTTTTTCATCCCTGACATTTTCTGATTTCTAATGGTGTGTGATATATGCTTTTTAGTTCAGCCTTTGTAGAGAAGACTTGTAATATCGACCGCTCTTAAGGATCATTGCTATAGTTAATGGCATTTTTCCGAGCTTAATTTTGCTAAGAATTAGGAAATCTGCACTTCAGAAATTCGAAGAACGAGAAGATTGCTGATTTTTTTTTTTCATTCTTGTGTTATCTGTTATCTTCTAGAAAATATGGACATTTCAAATGTAGAGTAATGTCGTGTTGGACACGAGTCAGATATGAGTATTAAACACAATACTTTTATTTTGTTGTGTGTCGCTTTGTCATGTCGTATCGGTCCCATGTCAGTGTGCCCATGTCCATGCAACATAGGTTATCTTTGATATTTTATTTTTAGGGTATTTACACAGGAATCTGTGGCTAATAAGAAGTTAAATAGGATAAGGCAGATTTGCACTCAAGATATAAACTTGTAGTTTAATTTGTTCAAAGTTAGATTACTTGAAAAGAATTGGAAAACAATGTAACACCACATAATGAAAGAATTTTTTTCCTTTTCCTGTTGGATTTTTTGGGTGAAAAGGAAAGGTTTGACTTTTCAGCACTATATGCAAGATCTCTTCCCAGAGTATGATTTTTTTCCCCCAGGAAAATGATTGTTAGACCTTTCTTTCTTAGAAAATTGGGGGAAGTTCACATTCAAAGTCCTTTACGTAAGGAACAGACTAACTGGTTATATTTAAATCTACAAACAAAAAATTCAAATCACGCTCCTCATGCATTTGACCTAATTTTTGTTTTTAATGTGCACAGAATGGCTTGTTCTTTTTCAATTCAACATTACCTTCCATGATCCTTTAGATACATTGATCCATTTCAGTTTGTAGCCATATGAAGTTGAAGATGATAATTATGTACCAACGAGCAATGCATAAGGGGGCTTTCAATTTTGAGGCCCCGTCTTTTCCTCAAAATTGTACCAATAGGCATAACAAACTCGTTTTCTTGTGCCTTCAGTACAGAATTGATGCCAACTTTTTTGGTCACACTCTTTAAGTGGTGAACAATTTCTACCTTAAGCCTAGTCAGATCCACATATGATAGAGATCCTTAGCGCTATACCTCTTATACTTAAAGCTGAGAAGCACAGACATGGCCACACTCAGGACACGACACATTGGCACTCAAACAAATTCTATAAAAGTACACATAGAAAACATCAACGACATGGAAAGAATTGTCGTGTCAGAGTCCAGGCATGGCTTCATGATAGAAGTGTGTCCATCTCATACTCTCAAAGTAATTCCGGCTAACAGTCTTATAAAATTTTGGTCAGCCTTCCTTGGGGCCTCCTTAAACATAATTACTCAGTAGATGACCCTACTTTGCTATGATTGTTGGAGTTGTGGCTCATGTCCAGTTAAGCACTCAGATGCTTTTTGCTGGTGGGCTATGCACCTGGTTTTAGTAGATTGGATTGCGCGAAGTCTGGTTGGGCCTTCGGCTATTTGGGATCATCTATTGGTGCAGGCTACCAATAGATGATGGGTACTGCTAAGGTTGGTTATATAGCAAAGTGCGCGCGCTTGTGCATGGGTATGTGCTGAATGATTGATCTTAAGATTGTTAATGTCGTGGGGATCATCATCCCGGTGTGTGATCATCTTGTGTGCTCAATGATTGATCTTCAGATTGCTAAGGTTGAGGGGATCATATACTAAGTGAAATGATGAAGCTGATTGTGATAACAAGATTCATGTTACTTGATGTCTTTCTTAGAGTTCTACGTTTCAGTTTACATTATGTTCCAAATCTCACCATCAGCATTGCTTTCAATGCAGGCAATGGTTCATGCATTTTCACAGGAAGGTAAGTCATCAAAAGCATCACATGTAACTTCTTAAATTTACAATTTCACAGAAAATTCAAACAATTTCTTGCTGACGATGTCTGGTGAAATCTATGGACAGCTCTGGGACAGGCTCAAACACCGGTGGTGGTGGCAGCACGAACACAAACTCGAGCACTAACTCAAGCACTGGTGGCGGTGGTATAGTACCCAATCCATCATCTTTCGGACCATCACCCTTAGACAGCAGCGTTTTGAGACTGGAGTTTCCGAAGCTCACCTGTTTGGTTCTACCAGTGATGCTACTCTTCTGGCTTAAACTGTAGAATGTATCTAACTGCCAGCTCCATTTTAAACAGGAAAACAGAAAGTATAGAGTTAGTCTGGACTCAGTCTGATGATTGAGCTGTAAGTCTAATAGACCCTTTATAGGCTCATTTATCTCTTTATCTCTTGCAGGTGTCTGTTTAATTTGCTAGACCAATACTTTTATGTTTTCTTCTTCGAGTTTTGTTCTGTTCTACATCTGAAACAATTTTTGCCAAAAAAATGCAGTGTTTCTAATCACTGTTTAAGACAGACTAAATGCTGTTGTTGTGTAACTTGTGCTGTGAATTAAGACTCAGAAAAACTGTACTTGCTGTCTTTACTCATCAATTCTCAGTGCAACAAAGATGTAACATCAGCAGGCACCATCTGCATTCTTATCTCCTTGGATCCCTAATTTTACTGTTCTTTCCCTCTCTTTGGTCCCATACACGCAACCAAAAGTTCTCAGATACTAAAACAACAAATAGAAAGAGACACTGAATCCATTAATGTCTCCTTGTTCCCTGTATTTTTGCAAGCAAATAATAATGAGAAACTTTGAATCAATCACACATTTCTCCATTGATCTGCATAACCTCTATGTTTCTTCATTGATCTGTATAAGGGAATCATTCATGTCCCTTCAATGTATAACAATTCACTAACAGTATTGTTAAATACAGACTCTTATAACAACTCAACTATGGAACAATTGCTAATATATTACATCATTTTTCTTCCTTCATGCTTCTTTTGATTGGCTTGAAAGCTGCTAGGACAACTGCTATCTTGCACGTGAGAAATCCTGCAGCACCAATAAAGAGCTCTGCCGGTGTCAGTGCCACAGATGAACCGCCGATCCCATACTTCACTGCAACAACACTTGAGGCTAAGATCAATGCCAGAGCGAACAATGGCCCCTTGAAATTTCCGAGTCCTCGGGCTAAGCTCTCTAGCTCACCATCTGTAGAGAGTCCATCAACTGACCTCTGTAGAAGTAACAGATACAAGAAACCGCCAATTCCACCGTATAAGAAAGAGTAGGCATATCTCTCATCGGAAAAGGTTAGTAAGATTGAGGAGCCAGTGAAGAATAGAATGAAGTCATAAAGTAGCAATGAGAACTTGAGATCAGAATACTCATTCATGCTTTCCTCATTTGATAGTTCTCCGCGCTCCAATGATGAAGCTGAGGGAGCGGGATTTGCATTCCTCAAGAAAGTTGAAAAGCTTTCCCCGCGAGATTCAGTAACAAGAACTGGTCTCAGCTCAGCCACAGATACTCCTCCCTCCCCAAGTAGTATGTTGTTTGCTTCAAATTTATACTGCATTACATCGATCTGCTCTTCTTTCATTCCCTCAGTGGGACTAGATAATGGTCGGGGGCTGTTGAGAACTGTCAAGGCTACACCATCTAACCTCCAAAAACCTGACCTTGAATGTACAAGAAGGAAGACATGTAAATTCTCACTTCAGTCTATTGTCACTGGACATATTCATAAAATCAGAACTATTTCCGGAAAGTTCAGCAGTGACATTACTGGGAGAATATGAGCTGAAATCCTTAAAGAACAATGAGATTGACCATCAAAATTGAAAATTCATGATGTAATAATTAATCTGCAGTGTCTAATAGGCACCTACGCATTTGATCATGAATGGATGAAGTCATGCATGAATGAGTTAACGAGGTCTGAATGTGAGCCAATTCGAAATGTCAAATGGATCTAAACCAGTTAATTTCAACAATGAACCAAAAACATTAAGGGAATTTGCATAAATTGCCATTCATTGCATGTTTGTTAGAATAAGAAACTTCAACAATAATATTTTTTTTTTTTCCTTTTTGGTTGGTAGACATTCTCAAATTATGCATATCATCGTTCCGTATGTGGATTTCCATATTTGATGGTCTAGCATGTCTTGCACATAGGGTTCTAGTTCAAAATGCTCGTAATAGTTTATGAGATCAACACATCTTCTGTGAAGGAACTATTTGACAAGATAAATCCAATCATACTCCTCCATGGCTTTACATTTAGGACTCACCTGATTCAAGGCCGATCCATAGTGATTCAATTTCTCCTAATTTGGGTCCCTTGAACGTGACTATATCTACTGAACCTCTCTGGAAGTGGATAATTTCAGCAGCATCATTCCCATGTCCCGAATGTGGCCATGAGACTGCAGATATCCTCTGAAGTATGGAGTTCCCATTAGCATCAATGAGGCTAAGCAGAATAGCAGCATTTAGATCCCTCAAACAAGAGCCAAACTCTCTGCTTGTCGTCAACTCTATCACATAGAATGAGTAACAGTTATCCAATTCCACTGAAGACAATATCTCATCAGACAAGTACTTTGCGTGTGTGTTTGCTTCAGTTGCTGGCAAAAGACGTGAAGGCTTAGCAAAGCCCTGAAAATCTGCAGCACATATGTTTGTATGTAAAAACACAACTTCGACAAGAAAATAAGCATCCTAGGAACAAGTCATATATCTAATCAGAATTCAGAAAGAATGAGCCAAAGAAAAAAATTGACGAATCAGAAAACCATTATCCTAAGTTTGGAAATTAAAGAGGAGTTAGCAAAAGCATTTTAACATATGTATTCTATACAGAAATGTATATGCTTTGTTTATATTGCAGTGCATAGAAACTAACAATAGAAAGGTTATCTCAATAGATAAAAAGCAAAACATGAGAACGGAATAGTAACAGTCAATACCACTGTTGATACCAAATCATAATCCTTTATAAAATAATCTGCAAGTATGACAGGAATACATGTTCCTCTGAAGTTGTTAAAGATGCTAGATGTGCGAGTACTTTATGGATAGTTAATGAAATTTGCAACTTCTGATGGTTTCAAATAATTTGAGACCGTTGGAAAATTTCAGAAAATCATTTCACCAAGGAAAGAAACTATTTATTTTTACTTCAGAATATTTTGAATTTCTGATATAAAGCAAGGAAACAACAGGAAACAAGACACATGCTAAAGATAAATTCTATGCTGAAGATATCATGGCATGGCCACAAATATGCAGGTCATCCATTAGTAGCCACGAGGTAAAACACATACTATTCAAGCTACAATAGACTATACTTTGGTATTCATGCAATTGGAAAGCAGCATGCTCAGAATAAAGTTTTCCATAACTCTTTGAGAATTTATGCACAATCCAACTAAACTACAATAAGTCAGAGGAGCGAAGACGAAACTTTCTGTTTATAGAAAACTGCACATATCTAGGGTGTTACGCCTATTTAGCTGTCTAGCAGATTTTTTTTAAAACTAATTACACAAATTATATTGCTCCTTCTAACCTAAACAATGATAAAACGTATGAATACAATTAGAAAGGATAGGCCCATTATTTAACAAAAAAAGGGGAATATGAAATATGGTCATATACCTTGATACGCAGATCTTTTTGACAGTGGAATGATGCAAGAACAACCCATCTTCTTATCAGCTCTTCTTGGGAACAACGGAAATCCTATTAATTCTCTGGAAATGCCTTTAACCAAGGGCAATTTCATTGGCAAAATTGTATAAGTTGACAGTATGAGATGCTTTACAAAATGTGCCTCCATGTCTGCGGTAGGACAATGCTACTTGGTATTATACTATTGCAATATAACAAAAATTATAAAGAAAGGCATGATAGGTTAAAAATGAGAGCATTGTATATAAGGAAAATTCAATAGGGAATGAAGGAGACTTGGGCCATGAACTTTCTGTTTAAAATTTCAGAATTTCTCTTACTAAAGGAGAATGCATAAAAGTTAAAGATTCAGTCAAATAACTTTGCACGAATATTTTGACAAATCAGGTTGAATTATAGTGAACATATAACAACAATCCGACGTGCCAGTAAAATTTATTTATAACATTGAAGAACATAGTATCAAGTAAATATTATGTCATTATGGGTTAGAAGCCATGTCCAGTCTATTTGCAGTTATTTTACTCTACCTTTCCATTCCAGCAACGGGCTACAAGCAGACTATAACAACAAATAAACAATTATTATCTGTGTTAAGGGTGTTTTGGTTGGCTGGAACAAGACTGAACGTTGATGGGCTATTAAAAGATCTTCTTGAGAAGGTGTCCTAATTCACCAGTTGACAGGATGGAGCAGACCCACTGCGGTGGAGAGAGCTCATTGATAACTGAGTGAAAGCAAAAAAGAAAAAGAAAAGGGGAAAATAAAAGAGAAGAAAAACCAAACCAACATTAGGGAACAAAGAATGACAGAAAGAATGAATGCAGATTAATTATACCCGTCTTGTTAAAGATATGCTCAAAACGCACGGGCTCTTGTCATTCAAACAAGGCATCCAAAATGATCGGAAGTATACGGGAAGAATTTGATGTTCGGATTTACATGAACATATAAAATTTGTAAATAATGAATATCACAGAGTTAAAATTCAGAATTTACCTAAATCTGCAAAGAAAGATAGAATCTAACTTGTAATATGGGCAATTGGGCATACATTTTTTTTGTTTAGATGCTATGGAGGAAGGCACCCCCGCGAAAGCCTCCATAATGTAGGAAGGAGCTCAAATGAAAGAAAACACCACACCAAACATGTGGGATAAACTATTAGCATCCTATTAAATCCTTTGCCATAGAAGTTGTGGAACTAGATCACAACTAGCCTCCAGGAGTCACCTCCATGCACCACAAACATCAAAAGTTGCAAAATGAGCTTGCAATAATGTGGCCCTATTATTTTAAATGGAAAAAATTCTCTCTACCACACACATGAAGAGATTCAAACCAAACATCCCCACTTGAAGTAAGAAAGTGCTCTTACCGCCTAAGCTAAGCTCAATTTCAGGTTGTTTATACTACAAAGTTCACGTCATGTCATGATTTGAAATATTGTCCGATTCAAATATACATATTGACAAACTCATATCAGGTTTTGAGCTACAAATATGATATTAATACCGATATTGTCGATATTGACAATCAATATTGACAATATTGATACTAAAAACTATTGGCTGATACTAATACCAAGATTTAAATCATGATTCTTGTTCCTTTGGGTCTTCCTCTTCCCTAGTGCTAGACTTTGGGTCCGTTTGTTTCCCCGCAAAAGGCCGAAAAATCGCAAGTCGTAAAACCTCTTTTCCATTTTCCGCTGTTTGTTTCGCTGCAAAACAACTTACAAAATACAACTCTCATTTCTCATTTGCAGTTGCTACAGTTAAATTTGTAGTCATGTAAATCTCACTTTTACACTCACATTTTCCCACTTGCAATTGCTACAGTTAATTTTGTGGTTATGTAAATTCTACTTGTAGTACACTTGCAGTCCCAAAGCAGTTACTTGATAATCAATATATAATTTAATATTTTTAATAGTGTTTAATTTCTTATCTAATTATTTTATATTTGTATTTTTAGTTTTTTATTATTTTTAATATTGTTTTAATATTTAATATTTAATTATTTTTAATAGTATTTATTATATTTAATATTGTTTATTTAATATTATAATAATCTTAAGTATTTTATAATATTATAATATTATAACTATATTTTATTATTTTTCTTAAGATTTTTTTAATATTTATGTTTTATTAGTATCCTTAAAATTTTATTAATGTTCTTTATATTTTCTTAAAATTTTATAATTATTTATTTAGTTAATATTTTAGTAATATTTTATTAATATTATTGTTATAATTAAAATATTATTATTTTATCTCAAATTTATTAGTACAATTTAATTTTCAATAGTATATTTAATTTAATAGTATTTATAATATTTAAATCACTGCTACAGTTAATTTTGTGGCCAACTTTTTCACTTACACTTTAAGTTATCAACCAAACACCGTAAAACACATATATTTTCTCATTCACACTTTCACTTTACCAACCAAACACTATAAAACACAATATACTTTTCCATTTATAATTTCACTTTACCAACCAAACACTGTAAAACACAATATATTTTCTCTGCTACAGTTCACTTTTTTCATTCTCATTTTACGACTTACGACTTGCGATGTTTTGCGGCGAAACAAACAGGCCCTTTAACTATGATCATATCACTCCTTATAGGAACTCTCATTGATCTGTGTCACCATGAAAAATCATATATAATGTTCTCTCATTTTATCCTCAATGAAGTAACCCTTAACTTCTTATGAATGCATTTATTTGTTATCTATCTTTAACATATTAACTCTCATCCACCTCAATCTTCAGATTTAGTGATTTCACTGATACTATTTTCTAAACCAATGTTGTAAACGCCTGCTAAAGCCCAATTAAGCCCTCGCTTTCTCTATGTCTGCTTTGGCATGCTTTAGCCCCCCGCTTTTAGATTTGGAACATTTTGGCATTGGATGTGTCATTTTATTATGTTTATTTTTATTATTATCATTAAAATTTTAGTGTCTCATTTTTCTTTATAAGTTATGAGATATTTTTTCTAATTTTTTTCTAATTTTTCTGTTTTTACTGTTTTTATTCTTAAAAAATAATTGGCGCTTTTTGCTGCTAAAGCCTAGTAAAGACTAAGCCCTACCAACTGCTTTACTCCAGCTTTCGCTTTCCCTAGACATGTCATTTCTTAATTGCCTAACATTCTAAACCACACAACATGACTAGTCATATAGTTGTATTGTAAAATTTTTGCTTCAACTTCCTAGGTTATTGGTATACTATACTCACATTGTGCTTCAAAATAACCTTCCACTAACTATCATGCTTCATTCCTATGAACAACATCCTCCTCAGTCTCCTCACAATATTCTAAGTAAGAATTAGAATTTGAAACCCTTTAGATACTAAATCTTCTTTATATTTTTCTACCAATGTTTAAAATAATGATAACGTAACGATAACGTTTTTCCTTTGTTATGTTAACATAGGTTATAACGTAACGCATAACGTAGGTTACGCGATTTAATATTTATTTAATAAAAATAAATATATATACTATATTTTAAAAAATTTATAAATAGAAAAATAATTTTTAAAAATATAAAAACAATCTATAACACATTTAGCAAGTCTCACAACAATTTTAGCAAGCATCAAAATAATTTTCACCGGTTATATGATCCGCATATTCATGTGCCGGATCTGAAATTTTTGTCATGCAATTCAATCTTCACAAAAAAAACAATTGTAGACTGAATTATAAAAATCATGATAATTGATTTATTGTCATGCTATTTTTTTAGTCATGATAATGAGAGAGCGATGGAGAGAGAGAGAGAGAGGTAAAATTACCTCTAGACAACAACGAGAGGAGTATGGCGACGAGATCGCTACGAGCGGACGACTTCCAGAGGACGACGACGAGAAGGCAACATGTTAGGGCTCTTCTCCTTTGGGGATTTGAGAGAGAGATCAATTGTGAGGGGAAAATTGAGGATTTAGGGTTATAATTAGTAATCGAATCGAGTTTGATCCCACGAACCCACAAACCCACATGCACTACAACAGAAATGTGACTTTTCATAGCGGTTCTAGACTATACAAACTTTTCATGAAATTCCGAATAGAACCGCCGTTAAAAGTCGATAAAGTCAGACTTTTCATAGTGGTTCTGACTTTACAGACTTTTTATGACAATTCTAGATAGAACCGCCGTTAAAAGCCCGACTTTACAGACTTTTAACAGTGGTTGCAGACTTTTAACGGCGGTTAATCAGTAAAGTCAGACTTTTTTAACAGTGGTTCTATTTAGAACTGCCGTGAAAAGTCTGTAAAGTCAGATCACGACGGTTCTAAATAGAACCGCCGTGAAAAGTTTGACTTTTTTGGTGTTTTTTTGCCCTAGACCGAGCGAATTTGGGGGTTTATAAAAAGTCGACTTGCATTGTGATATGAGTTACGGTGCGTTACGTTAATAACATAACAAATGTTAGGAAAATAACTATAATTATGAAACACTGTGTTTTTTAGCCCTGTTACGTATGTCAGTGTTAGGTTATATAACGTGTTTTTTTAGAACTATGTTTTCTATTGTAGAAATTAACCCTTCAGACGCTTGCCTACTCTCATCAACTAGTATAATAACACCAGCTAACATCGTGCATGAGGGACCTCATAATCTATATGTCTAGCGAGTTTATCCTTGGTAGATGCAAAGAGTTCTTAATCCCAAACTCTAACATAAGCATAGGGTTCTAGGGATTGAATCTACTCCCCTACAACTGCTCTCATGCTTCATCATATACCTATCCTCAATTACTACTATATACTTGTTTCGTTTTGAAACACACAGCATAATATCCCCATTGGAGCTATCACAAGTTTGTGTAAATCAAATGGAAACCACACATAAATCTTTAAAAATTAAAATTATATTTGTACTCAGGGGGAAAAAAATCAGAGGCGAAAACAAAATACTGAAATTAAATTTGTGAACAAGAAAACACCAAATCCAAATTTTTATGAGTCATCACCAGCAACAAAGTTTAATTAGAGAGAACTATAGCCTCTATCAATTAAATGCTTGTTACAGTTTTCTCATATCGACCCAAAATGATTGCTCTTGACAAGTTTAGAACCTCAAATTCACACTTACAGAAAAAAGGGAGGAAAACCCAAAAATAACATAAATAATAACCATCTAAATCGTACCGTTTTCAGTTCATCTGAGCCCAGCTCCCTCTCTATCCGAAGAATGATGATCCATTCTGCTCCATTTTATTTAGTGGGGCGTGAGAGAGAGAGAGGGGGGGGTTGCGTGAAAAATCTGTGAACTGAGCAAGCAGGCATTTTTCTATGGTCGTGGCTTTATGGGCTTCCAAACTGAGAGATTGAATCATTGGGCCAACATAAGCCCATCCAAGTGTTCTCGGCCTAGGCCGCAGTTGCCAATGGGCCTGTAGAATAGAGTCTGAACAAGACGCCCCAACAGGCTGGAGCAAGGGCTGCATCGGATTTGGGCCTAAAGTAAGCCAGCCCAATAGTCTAATAAATATAAATATAAAATGTCCATACAGCTTTTTAAGACTTGGGGTCCATTGAGCCCAACGCCAACCCCATTTTCATCTCGAGTGTTTATCAATCTATATTACCGACCAAAAAATGATTGACACATGCAACAGTCATTTGATAAGAGAGTAGAGAAAAAAAATAGAAGAAGAGAGTAATTAGAGAGAGAAAGTCTGATAATCTGTAAGCCTCCTCTAAAATGGAAACAGACATATTTATAGATAGATATTTAATACAAACTAGAAAACTAAACAAAGCTTGATCTAATTACCTAAAATTAAATAACACTTAATAAAATAATAAATAAATAACGTAATAATTACTTCCTAATTGTGATCTCCATCATTCCCCCCTGGTTGAAAAGAACTCATCTCCAACGAGGTAAAAGCGTCAATAACCCTCCAAGAGGTCGGACCAAGGCGACAGATTTCTTGTTCAGTGATCCAAGTGTTATCAATAGAGGGACGACCGACTGTTCCTTCTTTTCCAAACGTTTATGCCGGTGCACTTGCAGTCGATCGGGCGGTCACCGCGCTCCTCCTTCTTTCCTTTACTGCCTTATTAGGTTCCTTTTAATAGTGGCTTGTGCAAGATTTAGGGGTTGATTGGTTTATTGTAGTTTCATGCAACAATATTGTAAAAAATAGGGATGTAAATGATTATCCGGTTCGAATCCAATTCCATATACGCAATTTAAATATAATGGATACGGCAATATGAAATATCTTAGGGCCTGTTTGTTTCGTTGCAAAACGTCGCAAGTCGTAAGTCGTAAAATGAGAATGGAAAAAGTGAACTGTAGCAGAGAAAATATATTGTGTTTTACGGTGTTTGGTTGATAAAGTGAAGTGTAAATGGAAAAGTATATTGTGTTTTACGGTGTTTGGTTGATAAAGTGAAAGTGTAAATGGTAAAGTATATTGTGTTTTACGGTGTTTGGTTGGTAATGTAAAATTGTACGTGGAAAAGTTGACCACAAAATTAACTGTAGCAGTGATTTAAATATTATAAATACTATTAAATTAAATTTACTATTGCAAATTAAATTGTATTAAAAAATTTGAGGTAAAAAATTAATAATCTTAATATTTTATTTATAACAATAATATTAATAAAATATTAGTATAAATAGTAAAATATTACTAAAATATTAACTAAATAAATAATATAAAATTTTAAGAAAATCTAAAGAACATTAATAAAATTTTAAGAATACTAATAAAATATAAATATTAAAAAATCTTACGAAAATAATAAAATATACTTATAATATTATAATATTAAAAATACTTGAAAATTATTATAATATAAATTTTATTATAATATAAAAAAATCTTACAAAAATAATAAAATATAGTTATAATATTATAATATTAAAAATACTTGAAAATTATTATAATATAAATTTTATTATAATATTATTGTAATATTATAGAAATATAAAATTAACAAAGTAAAATATAATTATAATTTAATAATAAATTATCATTATAGTATTATTATACTGAATTATTATTACAATATTAACATAATAAAATATTAATATAATAATAAAATATATATATGATATTAATAAAGTAATTTTTAATATTAAAAAATAAATAATTAAATATATAATAATTTTATATTAAAGTATAATATTGTTATATTAATAAAATATTAACTCTAAATAAAATAATAAAAAATAGAATAAGTATTATAAAATAATAAAGTATTAAATAAAAATATTAAATTAAAATAGTAAAATATTAAATATTAAAACAATATTAGAAACAATAAAAAAATTAAAGATTAAAAATATAAAATAATTAAATAATTAAATAAGAAATTGAACACTATTTAAAATATTAAATATTTAATAATATTAAATTATATATTGATTATCAAGTAACTGTTTTGAACTGTAAGTGTACTACAAGTGAGAGTTACATGACCACAAAATTAACTGTAGCAACTGCAAGTGGAAAAATATGAGTGTAAAAGTGATATTTACATGACCACAAATTTAACTGTAGCAACTGCAAATGGGTAAAGAAGAGTTGCATTTTGCAACTTGTTTTTCAGCGAAACAAACAACGAAAAATGGAAAAAGAAGTTTTACGACTTGCGTTTTGCGGCGTTTTGCGGCAAAACAAACATGCCCTTAATACAAATCTGGATATACAAGAACATGTCTTAGTACAGGTAAATTAAGTTTATTTAGTATTTTATTATCTAATATCATGATCTATAACTAACATGATTTTACATTTTTTTTTTCTTTTTTTTTAACGTATTTGCTAGAATAAAACAAATATAAATAATTCCAGGGCCTATCTGAAAATAAACAAGATTAATATGTTGAATTGCAAAAAGATTACAGGCAAACTTTATTGCATCAACAAATGCAGTCTCTTGCTACAATTTGCAGCTTCAGTACAATTTGTCATGCATGAAACCCACAAACCAAGCTGTAGCATTTGCAGCTATGAAAGAAACTACATTCATGTAAAGATTAAATGATTGTACAAAAGGTACAGTTGGATCACATGCTGCTTCAGACCAACATTTTTCAGGGAAAAGATGTCATGAATAAATTTCCAAATATCCAACCCACACCTGTTTGTAAAAGTGTATGTGACATTGCCAAACTTTTAATGACTGCTCTTGGAAAAAGCTGCTGCCACAAAATTTGAGATGCACCAAGCCCCCCTCCCCCATGTGCTCTGGCTCACCATTGCCAGTCTACAGCCACAATAAATAAACATCAAAGATCTAGAGCTCCAATCTCTTCTCCAATTTCTCCATGCAAACGTCCAATCACCATTGCCAGGCAACAAACAAGCCCATGTGAAGTAGGAAAAATATGAGCTTTCCAAGGTGTTCTTTGTACACCAATGCTAGCTGGATTCCCTCAAATCTCAGTTGTTGAAAGGAGACAAGCATCCTCCCATATGTTCACCAAATCCCATTGAAGCACAATACTACATGCAACATAGCTAAAGGACCAACCCCTTATTTCACATATATACAATTATTATATAGTTAATGCCTATGTGAACAATCAGTGATTCTTGAAGGAGAGATTGTTGTGACAACTTCTCTGAACCTCTTCTGGTGGGATGAAACATTCAGTAGAGAGGCCGGGCACATTGAACACCACATCATCAATGGACCATATCTCCTCCATTCGAGTCGAAACCTGCAAACCGAAACCAAACCGAACTAGATTCACCGTTGACCTGCCTGAATGTGCGATCATCACGCCATCCACAGGGCGGTAGTCCTCAACGGACGAGGATATCGTGGTCTCCCAGTACATTACTTCCGCCCGGGGGACTGGATCCTGGTCAGCTGTGAATCCTCGAGATGAACCAGCAGGCCGCTGCGCTGGCTGAAGTAGCCGATCATGACGTGTCTGATGATTTCAGCTGTGTTGTCGCTTCTATTCGATAGGGTTGAGGGATCGGTGTCCAGTTTCAGTACGAAGCATTCTTCGTCGCCAATTTGCTTCTCTCCGACGTGCTGTGCTGGGGAGAAGACTGCTGCAATGGTCACAGGGTCTAGACCCTGAACAACAATTGAGTAGTCAGCAAGAATTGATCAAATTTCTCCATAGTCTGTTTCATTAAACTCTTGCTAATGAAACTCAATGTTGTTTCGTTGATCAAACTTCCACATCTTCTCATGTAATCTCTCTTTCACACTCCAAGACATCAAAACCTACTGACATATCCTTGACTCATTATGTCATTAACTATTTTAACTAACAAAAAACTTCTAGCATATGCATCAAAGAAGAAAAATACATATTTATGAACAGTGCAATAAAATACATAGGTTAACAAGTCAACTATCAAACAGAAACTGCAAGTGGTGGGAGTGCTGGATATGGAACTGAGCTGAGCATCCCTAGGAGAAGAGAGAAACTTTTCTTGTGTAGAAACAAGAACAGAACTTTCTTTAATGAGCAAAAACTTGTAAAATAAAAAGATCCCTTGTTACAGTAGATCTTGTCTCATTTTCATGTTAGAAAACTGACACTCTGACATGAGAAGTCAACAATAGTCACACAAAACTAAATTAACAATGTGAAAAGCAGCCACCCACCAATTTAAAAAAAAAAAAAAAAAAAACCCTGATGTCAAGTTACTATTGCTGTACAGTTCATCATATTCCCCAAGATCATTTTGCATATGGTGAATATATAAACATTAATATAATATTAATGTAAGAAAGAAGAACATACCTACTCAATGTTGATGCATTGAAACATACACACACTAAGATTTATTTTATTCACTGTACATGTGAGGCCCCAGGACTTATAACGGAGGACCATGAGAATGTGTGAAATAATCAATGAGATAAAGGGCAAGGAGAAGCACAAAAGGGAGGCTTCATGTGATGGAACCAAGAAAAGCAAAAAACCTATGATGTCTAAAAAGAGACTGTAGACATTATCATCTCCCAGTGAGACTGTTTTCTTTTATGGAAGAAAGCAGAATGACAGTTCATTTGATCAAAAGCTTCATGCAAGTGTGTGTATGGGCTACTTGCATGGTGGAAGCCACAAACCAAATGCAGGAATCAAATACAGCAAAAGAGTGGAGAAAAAGATGGAGAATGTTATGGCTATTAGTGCTTTTGTGTGCCTCTTTTTTAAGTAGAATGCAATGCCTATAACAAACTCTCTCTTCCTTTTCTAAAATAAAAATGAATTCTTTTCTTATTTTTTAGAGGAATTTCAGGGATTTGCCAAGGATTTGGTGCCAAAAGTCTGTTCTGAAGCCAAAAAAAAAAAAAAAGTGCTAAAAGCACTTATTCTGTTTAATTTCTTGAAGATTAATGCTACAAATAATTAACTATAAAGTAAAAAAAAAAAAAAAAAAAAATTAGTGTCTCTCCTTTGTAAAGGACTTGCTTCTGTTTTGCTTCTTGCTGCTTTTCCCTTCAAATTTATCATTTTCTGTAAAATATACGCAATAGAATGCACACATACTTACTATCTGATCAATATTTTTGGTTCATAGCATGCCTGGAGTGTAAACTAAAATTTAACTGCTATCTTGGTGGAAAAAGACTCAGAAGAGAGAAACTTGCCTGCAGAGCTCTCCTGAGGGGCCGGACCTCCCCCTTGGCCGAGTGGGCCCCGAGCCACGGGGTGCGGCGCCACGCCACCAGCCCGTCGCTGCCGGCGATGATCTGGTTCCCTGACACGGCGAGCTCGATGAGCCACATGTCCGGCACCATCTGCCACACCACAAAACACCCCTTGTGGCTCGACCCGTCCGCGATCGACGCGGACGCGGCCGGCCCGTGCTCGTGGGCCATCACCACCTTCACCCTCCCCGACGCAAACATGCTCTTCGCGGCCCCCTCGATTTTGCTGCAGCCCGTGGTGGCCCGGAACTGCTGGATTATGTACTCCGCGGAGGAGGAGACCTGCGACACAGCAATATCCCATCATGTTGTAATATGAGTTTAGTTATCTTTTGCTCCAGCAGAGCGGCGCTTACATTGTGTGGGTGGCGGGGGAGTCTAGGGGAGGCGAGGGGGACCGGGGAGAGGGGACAGCCGATGACGCTGAGGAGGATCTTGAGGTCGGTTTTCTTGTGGAAGAGAGGTGTGAGCTGGTTGCGCAGCCAGCTGCGGAGCGAGTGGGTGCGCTTGGAGAGGTTGTTGTTGCTGCTGCTGCGGTCGTCGCCGGTGGTGATCGGCTCCTCGGAGAGGGGGGAGAGGGGAGCCATGAGAATGAGGATGGTGAAGGTTTGATTGAATTGGATTCAAATGGCAATTTTGAGGTTATTTTTGTGAGGGAGTAATAAGGGAGAAGAGAGGGGAGGGGGGAGATGGCGGGGCCCAGTGGGTAGATACTGGTGGGTGCTTTCAAGGCCGGCAAAGGCAGTGGATTGGGAGGAGGGTCTGCGTCTTGGGTCACTTGTGGGGTTGGTAAAAAAAAAATTTGTGAGTGCTTCACGAGGAAGGAAAGATTTTGGGAGCAACTGTAGCTTGTGAGACTGAGGCAGTTATTGGATAGTGAAAATTTGTTGGGGGCTCAAAATTTTTTCTTTTTTTAAGTTTCAGAACTTTCAAACTATGTAAGTTAAAATATAAATAGAGCTAATATAAATTAACTAATAATGTACCCTTTCACACCTATAAAAAAATAAATAGAAAGGTTAGACATGAAATCTTATGAGATGCTTTGTAACACATCTCATATGTCCTTTTTATGTGAACAAGGGTGTCATTTGAGAGTGATTAAAGGAATTTCTTAAGATTTACTCCCCTCATGTGATCATAAAATAAGACTGATCTTAGAATTAGGTTTAAAGAATGTAGACTTTCAATGCCATCCAACAATTATATTTCAAGATACAAACACCACAGATGTGTGATCTACTCATCTCAGAGAGTCCTTCTTTTTTATTATTATTCTTTTTATTCTTTTTCTTTTTATGATAAAGACACTTTCACTGTACCTATTTTTTCTCGCGCTATACGGTGGCACCAACACAACACGACGGGCCTCATACCGTCCGATTACAAGCTCAGTCGCGAGGGGCCCGAGATCGTGTCCGGGCAAATTAATTTTTGGCCAAAAATCCTGATTGTGCCTTTTGCCTTGACACAGCGGTGGAAGTACTCTAATGATGGCGGGGAGGTGGCAACATAAAGAAAGTGTACAACTAAACCATAGCTGGATTAGCCTAACAAATTAATGATTAAGGCTTGCTTTAGTCCTAATGAGCACTTCAGCATGTCTTGTTGATATAGAATGTGAGGTGTCATGTCAATTGCTTATCTCTAGATTGATCCATGATTAGCATTTCTAATTCTATTTGTTGTGCATTGATCCGATCCACTATTAACACTTTGTAAGCCTGGACCCTAGCTAACCTTTTCTTTCCAAAAATAAAGCCCATTTTATTCTTGTATATAGTTTTAAGTCACGTTTCAAGTAGTTAGAAACTTTATATATCTTCTTTGATCCCCAATTTTCTTTCACTTCTTTTCTTTTCTTTTTTAAATTTATTTTTTTGGATTTGGGTTCAGTGTGATCTTTGCATAGTTAGTGAGTTTGGTGATTGATCTCATTCTTCTTGGAATCACATTGCTGGCGTTTGCTTGATGACGATAATCGTTGGCTTTTCGGTGGGAAATTATTGTTTGAAGTTGTTTTCTATTTATTTATTTATTTTTATTGGTGAGAATTGTCGACATTTGTTGGTTTGATTTATGGGGCCGTTTGTTTCGCGTAAAACTCCGTAATTCGTAAATGACTTACTACCCAGTTACAACTACGGCGTTTGTTTGGACCGTAATTCGTAAAAGACTCACTTGTAACCCAGTTACCACTCACTTGGAAACCAGTTATCACTCACTTACAACCCAGTTACAGTTAATTTTGTGGTCATACAAATTTGTAATATTTTTTTATATTAATATTAAATTTTTTTAATATTTAACTTTTTTTAATATTTATTTGAAGTATTAAAACTTTTAAAATCACCAAATAGTTAATTTGTGGTCAACTTTTTCACTTACGACTTATACATTACGACAACCAAACACCGTAAAGTACAATACACTTTCCCACTTTACAATTTTATATTACCAACCAAACACCGTAAAAATTACATACATGTAACTCATTTATAATTGTAAAAGACTTTACCAATTACAACTACGAATTACGGCCAGTTACGACAACCAAACAAATAAGGTTATAAAAGCCTTTATTAATTGAGATTTAGAAAGAAGCTAAAGCAAGAGAGAGAAAAATTAGAAAGAACCAAGTACTGTCCCAAAGAGAGATTAAACTTCCTCTTCCCTTAAGGATACTGAAAGTCATATACAAAAGGAAAAATTATTATGGAATAAAATTGTGATGGGTATGTTACATTAACCGTAGAAAAAAAAATGTATGAATAAAAAGATATAAAAAATTGTTTGATTTTTTATGATAAGTTTAGTTAAAATATGTAGCTCAAAATGAACATTTGAGAACCGTTGAAGTTCAAAATAAACAGAGAGAATTTTAGGAAGAAGCAACGTCAACCCCCGAGTGAGGACATGCTCGCTCATCCCAGAGGATCATTTCGACGATTGACTACAAAGGTTGTATGGGCTCCGATAATTGTTGATAATGGGGCTGTTTGGTTGCAAGGAAGTGGGCGGAAGTAAGGAAATAGGGAAGTATAATTGCTCACTTCCCTATCTATCCAAACACCGGAAAAGGAAAATAAGAAAATCTCTTTTCTTTTTATCTTTTCTCTTTTACACAACCATTTCCTCACTTTCAGAGTGCTACAGTTAATTTTGTGGTCATGTAAATCTGATTTGTAATGAATTGTAGCACAAAACAGTTAATTTTTTGACCATGTAAATCTCACTTGCATTCTAATTACAGTCTATTTTTTATTTTTCTTAATTAATTTTTATATTAATATTATTTTACGGTCAACTCTGTGGTCAACTTTTCCACTTCCACTTTCACATTACCATCCAAACACCAGAAAAGACAAAATATTTTCCAAACCACACTTCCCAACAACATCCAAACACCGAAAAACTTACTAACCAATTCTCAAGTTCCAAAGGGAATTATTACCACTTCCTCAATTCCTCACTTCCTCACTTCCATCCTTAACCAAACAGGCCTAATATGACCACATCCTTTTAACAATATATCTGATGTGTGATTACTCCCTTTCACTTGAAGCGTGGCAACCTATTTTGTTTTTTTTGTTTTTTTTAATTTGCTAAGGAAAAGCCCTTAGACCATCAACTTACATACTATCATAGTAGATGCCGGACGCATCTGCTTCAACACGTCTTCTTAGTTCTAAGAGAAACTCACCCAACTTCACAATCTCCGTGCCGCGCTTCCGAATCCATTTAGTGACCTAGTCTGCACACTCATTCCCTTCCCACTAGATGTGGGAGATATTGTAAACTTCCACCATTGCGAGCAACCAACGAGCATTTTCAAGAAGTACCGACCGCTCTTTGTTAGTGGACCCTTCCTTCAGAGCTTGAATGACAGACAAAGCATCACCTTCTAATCAGATAGCACGCCCAGGGAAGAATTCTAGAGTCAGACGTATAGCTTCCCAAGCCCCCTAGCCCCATGTAACGCCCCGATCCCGGTGATACGGGGACGTCACTGCGACGTATATACGTAGGTCAGAACTACCCTCCCGTATATACGCTAAGCATCAGTACAGACAAGAATCAGAGTACGGAAGCAAATGGTGCATTATACATTCCAACACATATATATATACAATCACAGAGCTATCACCAGGAGTGATGAATATTACAAGAATATAACATCACATACAAGCGCAAATGCGAGAGTACAAGGAATATACATAAATGAACAGTATAAAAGGGAGCTCACATACATGTATACAAGGAACCGTACAAGTATGAATAGGAAAAGAGCACTCACGAGTTTGCTAAGAGGAAACTCGAGAGGCATACAGGGGGCCTGGAAGGATGTGGCTCTGGACGGTCGGTTGGAGATCCACGCTACTGCTGCGTTACTCTGAACACACGCTCCTAGCTCCAAGACCTGGACGTGAGAATCCAGGGGAGTCAGTGAAACTCCCCAGGCGAGTATGATACAAAGCCAGGTGGCGTGCCAGGAGGAACACAAGTGTCAAACTCAGAAGACAGGAGGGTTAGAACACAAATGAAATACATATATGGACGGTCATAATACAATCATCAGAAAACCGGAAATCCAAGGTAAAACTGATTTCATGCAAGGTGATTGTATACGCTTAGGTTACGGTCCCATGAGACTAATACATCGAAGGAATAATCCAAATAAGGAAACCCTCATCTATATACCTTTATCTCATGCCACAGAATATCCAAGCGTATAGAATCAGAGTTGCAAATCATATGAAAGTCAAACAGGAATGCAAAACGGGAATCATGACATGCATAGCAAGTGCAACAGGAATCATAACAGGTACTTTAACAGGAATCATGACAGGTGACTATTATTATTATACTTGTCTGACCCATATATCTAGGTATGTGACCTGGTGTACGGCCAACCCACATACATCCATATATAAGCAAGCCAAGGGTTGTTAACGGAAGCCGATGGAGAACTGATAACACTTCTTATAGTAGTTTCCATTCACCTGGAAACAGTTTTGGAGGTCAAAAATCCCCCTATTCAGTAAACAGATTCACTACCGCCAGTATATATATATATACATATATATATATACTTATATTACACTTACTATAAGCAAGGTATCATTCCGGCATCCATCACTTCCTCCCATACCCATACAAGTTGTCCTTTTTATAGCTTTTTAACATAATTATCAGATTTCGGGAATGAACAATATCATAACAGGTATACATAACAGTAATCAGTACATAACGGTAATCAGGTGTTACATCCCCTTTATCGTGATAATTATAAGAATCGGTGTATCATGCTTGGTATATAAAGATAGCATGACAAGTGGTGATATGTATCAAGTAACCAGTCAAGTCAGGAGATAGATGATAGTCTGGGTAAGTCATGGTACAACATACAGGTCTTGCCAAATAGTGGCATGTCAGGTAGTCAGATGATAACACAGTTACCAAGGTGATATACATGTGTTAAAAGGAAACATGCAATTGACAAGTCTGAAGCAATGACAAGTCTGAAATAATAGCATGGCAATCATAGGAGAAACTCAGAAGTCAACGACCACGAAGGGTCGGCCACGCATAGTAAGAAAGCAGTAAAAGATATATGACATAAAGTATATGAAAACATGAAGCGAATCAATGAAATAAGAAGCAAGAAGGTAGCGAGTAAGAATACTCGCCCAAATCACCAAAACGCCGAAATATCCGGAATCCACTGAAGTTCGGGATGCGCCATAACATGTGATATAAATATGTAGAGTGAAGATGAGAGAGAGAAAGAATAGAAGACGATGTTTGTAACGCCCCGATCCCACGGATACGGGGACGTCACTGCAACGCATATACGTAGGTCAGAAGGTGCCCCCACGTATATACGCTAAGCATTAAGTACAACAAGTATCAGAGTACAACACAAAGCGTGGTATAATCATATGCCAACTTACAAGATACAAATACAAAGTTATACAAGTTATGATAAGCAATATCACTTTACAAGTGTCTTTTATCACAACCCAAGTCCAAAAGGAACAATATACAACCAGAAACACAAAATGCTCACGTAATGGATGGAGATCCCGTGAACCAAAAGGAAGAGTCGAGCACGATGGGACTAGAGCTGGTCAGCCTGCTCGCAAAGATAAGCCCGGTCCTCTGTGGAAGGCTCCACTTCGTTCCAAGCCTCGGAATCTGAATATGCAAATCCAAGGGGTCAAGACATATAACAATAATTAAAAGATAGCCAAGTGACTAAGGATCATGAATAAAGATAATGGAGTAGTAATAAATAGCAACGAATAACAAGTGATGTAAACTCAATAAGGTAAGGTCATATGCAATAAATCTACAGTTAACGTCTTATTATTATTACTTGTCTTACTGTGATATCTAGCTATGTGACCCAGCGTCCCAGAGCACATAGATCCATATCCTAGTAAAGCAAGGTTGTTATTGGAAACAGCGGTTGTATCGACGAACTATGTTTACAGTGGGTCCCGTGCATGCCCGGGACCACGGTCCAGGGTGTTCCGTTGCTTGATGACGGAACCAGCCGCAAGGCCTAACAGGAGGGACTTATGTATGCCCTTGTCATGACAGTAATCAGGAATAGGGAGCAAGCACTCCCCTCGGTCCCCTGGAGTACCACAGGTTAGACCGGAATCATAATTGTACAATATACCTAAAACCACTGTAAACACGAACACATATCGATATCCGCATGTTTCCCCCTGACCCAATGTAAGTTGGTCTATTTTATACAAAAGTCGGGTATATCATGCTTGGTGTTTTAGCGATAGCATGAAGAGGTGGAGATACTTCGTATTTAACAAGTTATGGAATGACAGTATGTAACAACAAGTCATGAAGTATAATAAGGTAAGATCCATCAAGTAACATGTCATGCAGTACAAGTATGAAGCATAAACCAGACTAATATATCATACATGTATCAGGGTAAGATAAAAAATCAGAAAGGGAAAGAATCAGAAATTTTGGCCCAGAATTAGACTATCGGTCGACCTCCGGTCGACTGCCGGTCGACCGGGGATATAACTAACGGTCGCCTGTCGGTCGACTGCCAGTCGACCGCTACAGGGCCGTGAGCTCCAGGTTTGGTCGGTAGACTGTCGGTCGACTGCCGGTCGACCGACACAACTAAATCCTTAGGCCGGTCGAGTGATCGGTCGACTGCCGGTCGACCGTCAGCTCAAAACTGTGCACGTTGTGCACATCGGTCGAGTGATCGGTCGACTGCCGGTCGACCGATCCTCTGAAATCTGCTGCTGTTAGGTCAAAAATCAGATTTTTGTGGGGTTGGTCTTAATAGTCTAAAATAGGATTTTTATGACATAAGGGGACCTGATCTATCAACACAAGTACACAAGAAGATGGACTAGCCTTGGTGAGTAGATATACTCACTTGGAAAGGTTGGATTTGAGTTAGTGAGCTCGAAAAGGTTGTTGACGACGAGTAGCTCCCAAATGATCCTTGGCGACGGAGAGAGCCACGATCCAAACTCCAAGGAAGAGGCTTGAGCTGGGGATGAAGAGCTTGGAGAGTTCTTGGAGCTAGGGTTTTGGTTGAAGAAGGAGAGGATTTTTGGAGAAGCTTCTCTTGTTGAAGTGAAAGAGGAGAAAAAGAGTGATTTGTAAATGAAGATGTATTTATAAGGTTGGGATTTTTGTAAAGGGGTTGGAATTTAGATGGATGAGAGGGGCTTTCTTGCAAAAAGGGAGGGGTGAGGTGTCCCTCACCTGGCCACTTGGCCGGCTGTGGGAGAGAGAGAGAATGAGTGGGGTTAGCTGGGAAAGTGAGTGGGAAATGAGGTGGAAATTGAGTGGGATTTTGCAATTATTTGAAAAAATGTCCGAAATTCAAATATCTCGGAATGATCTGAAAATTTTACCAAAAATCAAGAATAATATTTGAAGACTCATGGTGAAATTCGTTTGAAGAAATACTGTATAGTTTTAAAATTAAAAATCCCGGAATCAGTTATTTACCGACTCCGAAAGAATTTTCATAAATTCATAAAATTCTCAGAAAAAGTGTATAAGTAAGAAATATGATTCTAAGAAATAAAGTCTAAAGGACTTTCTAAAAATTCCTAACTGTTTGGAAGATAAAAATTCGGGAATCGGTCAGCGGCACTGGCCGACACCGGTTTTGAAGAAATTCATTTTAATTCCAGAAAATTCCAGAAAATCACATAAAATCTAAAATATTGGAAAATGATATTTGAAATTAAAATCGGTCCAATACGGAAGGTAAATCGAAAAATACGATCGAAAGACTGAATACGTATCTAAGTACGTATTCCGGGAGAGGGGTATTACAATGTTTGTCAAGTGACAAGTCAAGTGATACCTATATGTGATGTAAGTCTAGAGGGTAAGGTTCAGTTTCAAGAAGGGAATCAATTATAACAGATAGGCAAGGTTAGTCGTCTAGGTGGAATAGGTGGTCGACTAATAAAGAAGTTGGTCGACTAGGAGAAATGGGGTAGTCGACTAATAGTGGTCCTAAGTCGTCTAACAGTCAGGTCAAGTTGACTAAAACTGGGTTCTAGAGAGTTAGGATTTTTCCACAGGAGAAGCAGATTTTGGCCCAAAACAGACTAACGGTCGACTGGGGTCAATGGCCGGTCGACCGGTACACTAACAGTGCCAGGACGGTCGCCTGTCGGTCGACTGCCGGTCGACCGAAAATACAGGTCGGTCGAGTGATCGGTCGACTGCCGGTCGACCGATACAAGGCCGTGAGCTCCAGGTTTGGTCGGTCGATAGTCGGTCGACTGCCGGTCGACCGGACTATCCCAACGTGCACGCTGTGCACGTCGGTCGACTGCCGGTCGACCTCCGGTCGACCGGACTACTGAAAACTGCTGCTGTTGGTCTAAAAATCAGATTTTTGTGTGGTTGTGTTTGGTGATCTAAAAATATGATTTTGATGGCATACTTGAACATGATATGTGAACTTAAGCATGCTAAGAAATAACCAAGTCTTGGTGATTGAAATTACTCACCAAAAGGCACCAAGTGATGGAGGTTGATGAAAGGTGGAGTCTTTTGGTGTTGTTGACCTTGTGGTGGTGGTTTCCATGGTGATGAAGGAAGAAGAAGATGAAGCTAGGTTGGAGAAGTGGTGGTGGTTGCCTTGGTGGAGATGAAGGAGATGGAGGTGGTGAAAGCTAGGGTTTGGCTTTTGGTGAAGAGAAATGAAAGAAAGGGATTGAAATGAAAAGGAAATGTATATATAGGATTTGGATTTTGTAAAGGGAGTTGCAATTAAATAAATAAGAGGGGTTTAATTGCAAAGTGGGGAGTGAGGTGTTTCTCTTGGCCAATAGGAGCTTGCCAAGTGAGGGGGTGAGGTGGAGAAGAAGATGGTGGAAGGTGGTGAGGTGGAAATATTGTGTGGTGGAGAATTAAAGGAAGTGTGTGGATGAAAATGAAAGCTTATGGAGGAAGCTATTAGGAAAAGGAAAAGGAATTGTAAAGAGAAGATATTTTCTTGGAAAGGAAAATGAAAATAATGAAAGTGGCGGATTCCCGGGATTGAGTCGCGGATGCGGAAATCTTTCGGGAAAATACCGGATACGTCCCGAAATCAAGTATCTCGGAACGACCCGAAATAAATATCAAAAATCCATAATATTATATTAAGAATAATGGTGAAATCCGTTTTAAGAAATACTTTACAGTTTTAAAGATAAAAATCCGGAATCAGTTACCTACCGACTCCGAAAGAATTTTCATAAAATCATAAAATCCTCAGAAAAAGAATGTAGGTAGAAAATATGATTCTAAGAAATAAAGTCTAAAGGACCATCTAGAAATTCCTA
Organism: Agave tequilana; assembly: GCA_038442645.1. NCBI lineage: Eukaryota > Viridiplantae > Streptophyta > Magnoliopsida > Asparagales > Asparagaceae > Agave > Agave tequilana. The sequence continues at coordinate 39,429 of JAVJIF010019148.1, read as the reverse complement.
GCTGTGTGTGAATTAAAAATCCTGGAATCGGTTATCTACTGACTCGGTGGAATATCCATAAATTCGTAAAATCTTTAGAAAAAGGATTTAGGTAGGAAATATTACTCTAAGAAGAATCGTCTAAAGACTCTTCGAGAAATTCCAAGTGGTTTGTGAATTAAAAATCCGGGAAGCGGTCAGCGACACTGGCCGACACCGGTTTTGAAGAAATTCATTTTAATTCAGGAAAAATCTAGAAAATCATAGAAAATCTAATATATTAGAAAATAATATTTAAAACTAAAATCGGTCAAATCTAAGTACCGGAATATCCAAATCGAGTAATATACTATAATCGGGTTCCTGGTTCGGACTGGGACTGACTCCGAGTCCACGAATCCAAATCCAAGATAAAACAATCATATAAGGAATTCATAAAGCAAAACAAATACAGGAAACAAATCGAAAAAATACGATCGGAAAATCTGAATACGCAACTAAGTACGTATTCCGGGAACGGGGTATTACAATCCACCCACCTTACAAAAAATTGCGTCCTCGCAATTTCGTTAAGGGGCAAATTGAATACAAAGGGGACAAGGGTGGAATTTATACTAATTAAGATATGAAGCACTATAGGTAGGGCTCTCAAGTCAACTGAATAATAATCATACTCTGCATTTCCGGCTGATGATGTCGTGGCTGTGTAATAAATCTTTAGAATAATGCTGAATAATACTGATGATGTCGTGGCTGTGTAATAAAGAAAACCCCGAAAATCCTGAGCATAATAAAGAAGACCGATAATTTAGAATCCGACTGCTGTCCTCTGAAAGATAGCCAGATCAAGATCGATCTGGAGAATACCAAGCTTCATAGAATTGGCCGAAGAGATCACATAATAGCTTCATTCTGAACCAGCCACTACCTCTCTAGTCTAGTCATATCTTAAAATAGTATAAGGCTTCATAAAACCAAAACATAAAACCAAAACAGGGAAAGGATAGGAGTGATTAGGAATCAAGGGAAAGATATTCAAGGAGGGATTAGAAATCAAAGGAAAGATAGCCAAGAAATAGATAACTCTGCACTTGCAGTTGGAATGTATAACCAAGACTCATGTATTCCAGTTGCAAATCTCTTTACCATTGATTTGCCTTCTGGACGTACTGAGGAGGTTAGAGTCTAAGCTGACCTAAGCTCTGACGAGCCTAAGTTGACCTATGCTCTGATACCAACCTGTAACGCCCCGATCCCGGTGATACGGGGACGTCACTGCGACGTATATACGTAGGTCAGAACTACCCTCCCGTATATACGCTAAGCATCAGTACAGACAAGAATCAGAGTACGGAAGCAAATGGTGCATTATACATTCCAACACATATATATATACAATCACAGAGCTATCACCAGGAGTGATGAATATTACAAGAATATAACATCACATACAAGCGCAAATGCGAGAGTACAAGGAATATACATAAATGAACAGTATAAAAGGGAGCTCACATACATGTATACAAGGAACCGTACAAGTATGAATAGGAAAAGAGCACTCACGAGTTTGCTAAGAGGAAACTCGAGAGGCATACAGGGGGCCTGGAAGGATGTGGCTCTAGACGGTCGGTTGGAGATCCACGCTACTGCTGCGTTACTCTGAACACACGCTCCTAGCTCCAAGACCTGGACGTGAGAATCCAGGGGAGTCAGTGAAACTCCCCAGGCGAGTATGATACAAAGCCAGGTGGCGTGCCAGGAGGAACACAAGTGTCAAACTCAGAAGACAGGAGGGTTAGAACACAAATGAAATACATATATGGACGGTCATAATACAATCATCAGAAAACCGGAAATCCAAGGTAAAACTGATTTCATGCAAGGTGATTGTATACGCTTAGGTTACGGTCCCATGAGACTAATACATCGAAGGAATAATCCAAACAAGGAAACCCTCATCTATATACCTTTATCTCATGCCACAGAATATCCAAGCGTATAGAATCAGAGTTGCAAATCATATGAAAGTCAAATAGGAATGCAAAACGGGAATCATGACATGCATAGCAAGTGCAACAGGAATCATAACAGGTACTTTAACAGGAATCATGACAGGTGACTATTATTATTATACTTGTCTGACCCATATATCTAGGTATGTGACCTGGTGTACGGCCAACCCACATACATCCATATATAAGCAAGCCAAGGGTTGTTAACGGAAGCCGATGGAGAACTGATAACACTTCTTATAGTAGTTTCCATTCACCTGAAAACAGTTTTGGAGGTCAAAAATCCCCCTATTCAGTAAACAGATTCACTACCGCCAGTATATATATATATACATATATATATACTTATATTACACCTACTATAAGCAAGGTATCATTCCGGCATCCATCACTTCCTCCCATACCCATACAAGTTGTCCTTTTTATAGCTTTTTAACATAATTATCAGATTTCGGGAATGAACAATATCATAACAGGTATACATAACAGTAATCAGTACATAACGGTAATCAGGTGTTACATCCCCTTTATCGTGATAATTATAAGAATCGGTGTATCATGCTTGGTATATAAAGATAGCATGACAAGTGGTGATATGTATCAAGTAACCAGTCAAGTCAGGAGATAGATGATAGTCTGGGTAAGTCATGGTACAACATACAGGTCTTGCCAAATAGTGGCATGTCAGGTAGTCAGATGATAACACAGTTACCAAGGTGATATACATGTGTTAAAAGGAAACATGCAATTGACAAGTCTGAAGCAATGACAAGTCTGAAATAATAGCATGGCAATCATAGGAGAAACTCAGAAGTCAACGACCACGAAGGGTCGGCCACGCATAGTAAGAAAGCAGTAAAAGATATATGACATAAAGTATATGAAAACATGAAGCGAATCAATGAAATAAGAAGCAAGAAGGTAGCGAGTAAGAATACTCGCCCAAATCACCAAAACGCCGAAATATCCGGAATCCACTGAAGTTCGGGATGCGCCATAACCTGTGATATAAATATGTAGAGTGAAGATGAGAGAGAGAAAGAATAGAAGACGATGTTTGTCAAGTGACAAGTCAAGTGATACCTATATGTGATGTAAGTCTAGAGGGTAAGGTTCAGTTTCAAGAAGGGAATCAATTATAACAGATAGGCAAGGTTAGTCGTCTAGGTGGAATAGGTGGTCGACTAATAAAGAAGTTGGTCGACTAGGAGAAATGGGGTAGTCGACTAATAGTGGTCCTAAGTCGTCTAACAGTCAGGTCAAGTTGACTAAAACTGGGTTCTAGAGAGTTAGGATTTTTCCACAGGAGAAGCAGATTTTGGCCCAAAACAGACTAACGGTCGACTGGGGTCAATGGCCGGTCGACCGGTACACTAACAGTGCCAGGACGGTCGCCTGTCGGTCGACTGCCGGTCGACCGAAAATACAGGTCGGTCGAGTGATCGGTCGACTGCCGGTCGACCGATACAAGGCCGTGAGCTCCAGGTTTGGTCGGTCGATAGCCGGTCGACTGCCGGTCGACCGGACTATCCCAACGTGCACGCTGTGCACGTCGGTCGACTGCCGGTCGACCGGAGGTCGACCGGACTACTGAAAACTGCTGCTGTTGGTCTAAAAATCAGATTTTTGTGTGGTTGTGTTTGGTGATCTAAAAATATGATTTTGATGGCATACTTGAACATGATATGTGAACTTAAGCATGCTAAGAAATAACCAAGTCTTGGTGATTGAAATTACTCACCAAAAGGCACCAAGTGATGGAGGTTGATGAAAGGTGGAGTCTTTTGGTGTTGTTGACCTTGTGGTGGTGGTTTCCATGGTGATGAAGGAAGAAGAAGATGAAGCTAGGTTGGAGAAGTGGTGGTGGTTGCCTTGGTGGAGATGAAGGAGATGGAGGTGGTGAAAGCTAGGGTTTGGCTTTTGGTGAAGAGAAATGAAAGAAAGGGATTGAAATGAAAAGGAAATGTATATATAGGATTTGGATTTTGTAAAGGGAGTTGCAATTAAATAAATAAGAGGGGTTTAATTGCAAAGTGGGGAGTGAGGTGTTTCTCTTGGCCAATAGGAGCTTGCCAAGTGAGGGGGTGAGGTGGAGAAGAAGATGGTGGAAGGTGGTGAGGTGGAAATATTGTGTGGTGGAGAATTAAAGGAAGTGTGTGGATGAAAATGAAAGCTTATGGAGGAAGCTATTAGGAAAAGGAAAAGGAATTGGAAAGAGAAGATATTTTCTTGGAAAGGAAAATGAAAATAATGAAAGTGGCGGATTCCCGGGATTGAGTCGCGGATGCGGAAATCTTTCGGGAAAATACCGGATACGTCCCGAAATCAAGTATCTCGGAACGACCAAATAAATATCAAAAATCCATAATATTATATTAAGAATAATGGTGAAATCCGTTTTAAGAAATACTTTACAGTTTTAAAGATAAAAATCCCGGAATCAGTTACCTACCGACTCCGAAAGAATTTTCATAAAATCATAAAATCCTCAGAAAAAGAATGTAGGTAGAAAATATGATTCTAAGAAATAAAGTCTAAAGGACCATCTAGAAATTCCTAGCTGTGTGTGAATTAAAAATCCTGGAATCGGTTATCTACCGACTCCGGTGGAATATCCATAAATTCGTAAAATCTTTAGAAAAAGGATTTAGGTAGGAAATATTACTCTAAGAAGAATCGTCTAAAGACTCTTCGAGAAATTCCAAGTGGTTTGTGAATTAAAAATCCGGGAAGCGGTCAGCGACACTAGCCGACACCGGTTTTGAAGAAATTCATTTTAATTCAGGAAAAATCTAGAAAATCATAGAAAATCTAATATATTAGAAAATAATATTTAAAACTAAAATCGGTCAAATCTAAGTACCGGAATATCCAAATCGAGTAATATACTATAATCGGGTTCCTGGTTCGGACTGGGACTGACTCCGAGTCCACGAATCCAAATCCAAGATAAAACAATCATATAAGGAATTCATAAAGCAAAACAAATACAGGAAACAAATCAAAAAAATACGATCGGAAAATCTGAATACGCAACTAAGTACGTATTCCGGGAACGGGGTATTACACCCCACTACATCCACTATTCTCCCTTCCCAAACAAATTCAGTCCCAAGAAGGACCTCACCTGTGCTGCCGCTTAAAATGCACCCCGTCGTTGCCCGTTCGTCGTCCCAAACCGCGGCATCAAAGTTCTCCTTGATCACTCCACCAGGTGGCGGAATCCAACATGTCCAGCGTCTCATGGCAGCTCTTCTCGACAACTCCAAGGCTATTTTCTCCATTGCCAGCTCCCTGACTTGCTTGCAAACCTGTTCAGTCGAGCGTCTTACCCTTTCGAAGACCCAGTTGTTCCTTTGCTTCCAAATCTCCCATGCCGTATAGATAATGAAACAGAGCCGTCGTAGAAGATTCTCCTCTCCCGCCTTGTCGTGCTTCCCCAACCACCGCAAGTGCTCTCTCCATGTATTGGATTGAAGGGAGCCCGATTGCTCACCACATTCTGACTCTAAATCATGCCAAATTTACACCGACCATGTGCAGTTGAAAAGTGTTGGAATTGAAGAATATAAAAGCGAATCTTTGAGCTGAATTATGGCAAGATCCGTTGATCGAATCAATTGGATGATGGTTGGAGTGTGTTCTCCTTCCATTGGGGATGAACGTGGTATATTCACATGTTCAATTCCGACTTCGAATGAATGAGATATTCAAGTCTAAAGATTGCCTAATTCAAAGCCAAATGGGACTAAAGGTAGCTAAAAGCATTTAGTCCCACATTGGCCATGGGATAGAATTTTGTGGTGTATAAATAGAGAAAGTTGAGAACAAAGGGCGTGCCCTTTGGGTACTTGGAGTTTTCGCGCGCGAAAAGGAGGGAACTATGCCCGCACATGCAGGCATGCGCGCGCGCCGCCGCTGGCGGCGGCCGGCCGGTGCCGGGCCCGGGTCTGGGTCTGGGTCTTCTGGACGGTTGGACCGTTGTGCGGTTTGGACAGTTGGGCGGTTGGACCGAATGGTTGCGACGGTTCTGTCCGAACCTTCGCAACTGTTGAAATCTGGCGGACGAGAAAGCCCCTCCCGGAGCGCTATAAATAAATAGCGCTCCGATTTCCCTTTCTCAGACACACCAACAGCGAAATCTCTCTCTCTCTTTGAGTTCTGATCTGCCTGAAGTGAGTTTCGGCGTTCTGAACTGGGCTTCCAAAGAAGATTCTGCGAAATTTATTCTGAAAGAGGAATCAGAAAATTCAACAGATTCTGTTATAGAATTGTTGTCTGAATCTGGTACTTCTGACGTCCTCAACAGTGGGTGCTACTCCAAAGTAAAGGCAAATATTCATCCGAAATTTGTCCTTGTACCGCTGCTTCAATGATCCTGTGAAGGTACTGGTGAGTGTTGTATCTTGGGAGACCAGTGTCCATTATCCCGTTAGCACCGGTGCGAGGGACGTAATTGTCTTAAGGAGATTCGCTCTAAGCGTACCTCACTCCAAAATACTGTATAAGTGGATTAAGTCCTTTATACAGGGGATATACTTTACAGTATATCGAGACTGATTTAGATTCAGTCTAATTGGTGTTTAACCAAGGAAGGAAATTGAATGGTGGTTCTTAAATTAAGGAACGTTCTATTGAACGGAAAACCTCCCACCTGATATTTGCCGACCTGGCCAATTAGATTGTTGATATCTCAGTGATCTTGATTAGTTGTCAGATTGATTTCTGTTAAGCAGATAACCAACAATCTTAAGACAATTATCGTTTCTTACTTCTGTTCTGCTTGAACTTGCAGAAAATGTCTGAGACAAATCAAGATAGCTCAAGCAAGGCAACAAACATGCCGCTCCAAGCTTTGATGCCTACTCCACTTCCTAACCCGAAGCCGGAGAAGCCAGAAAAATTTGATGGCACAGAATTCAAGAGGTGGCAACAGAAGATGCTCTTCTACTTGACCACTCTTCATCTGGCCAAATTCCTGCAGGAGGATCCACCAGAACCCGGAACTGATCGGGACTCAGTCCTTGCAATCGATGCTTGGACACAAGGTGACTTCCTTTGCCGAAATTATGTTTTAAATGGACTGGATGACTCTCTTTACAATGTCTACAGTCCTATCACTATGACAAAGAAGTTATGGGCCAGTCTTGACAAGAAGTACAAGACTGAGGATGCTGGTACCAAGAAGTTTGTCGTAGGACGATTTCTGGAGTACAAAATGGTGGATAGCAAGACTGTAATCAGTCAGGTGCAAGAGTTCCAATTTATCTTGCACGAGATAGAAGCCGAAGGTATGATTCTTCCTGAAACTTTTCAGGTTGCAACTATCGTGGAGAAACTCCCACCTGCGTGGAGAGATTTCAAGAACTACCTGAAGCATAAGCGAAAGGAGCTAAAGTTGGAAGATCTCATTGTGAGGTTTCGTATCGAGGAGGACAACCGCAAGTCCGAGAAAAGGAGCAGCAAGAACTCCTACGAAGCAAAAGCAAATGTGATCGAGGAATCAAAGGGGAAAGCGTCTACTTCCAAAGGCTTAAAGCGGAAGAAGACTTCCCAGGGGTACAAAGGCAAGGCCCAAGACGGCAAAAGCATGCGATTTAAAGGAACCTGCTACATCTGCAACAAAGAAGGGCATAAGGCTAATGAATGTCGCAGCCGTCTCAAAAAGAACAAGAAGAGCCACCCACAGGCGAACATGACCAACCATGAATCACCAAGTCTTTCAGCTGTGGTGTCAGAAGTAAATCTGACAACCAATAACAAGGATTGGTGGGTAGACACTGGAGCTACTCGGCACATCTGCTCGGAGAAATTGTTATTCTCAGAATATCAAAGGCTAGAGCAAGATGAGCAACTATTCATGGGTAATTCAGCTTCCTCAAAGGTTGAAGGAAAGGGCAAGGTCATCCTGAAGTGGACATCGAGGAAAGAGCTTACTCTTAACGATGTGCTTCATGTTCCAGACATCCGCAAGAATTTGATCTCCGGATCAATACTTAGTAAGAAAGGATTTAGAATGGTTTTTGAATCCGATAAATTTGTACTTACTAAGGGAGGGATGTATGTGGGAAAGGGTTATCTTGTTGATGGACTTTTAAAGCCAATGTTGCAGTGGTAGATAAAAAGTCTGTGTATTTGTACCCGAAGCTTATAAATAAAGGAAAATCTTCTGTTTATATGCTTGAGTCTCCTATTTTGTGGCATGCTAGATTATGGCATGTAAATTACAAGTCATTAAAGAACTTGTCTAATCTGAGATATATTCCTAAACTCAACTTGGAAGAAATTCGTAAGTGTGAGATTTGTGTTGAGGCCAAGTTGGCGAAAAATTCATTTCACTCAATTGATCGAAATACAGAACCTTTAGGGTTAATTCATAGCGATCTGTGTGATTTGAAGTTTATGCCAACTAGAGGCGATAAAAAGTATTTCATTACTTTTATTGATGACTGTACAAGATACTGTTATGTGTATCTTTTAAACAGTAAGGATGGGGCAATAAATATGTTTATAACATATAAAGCCGAAGTTGAGAATCAACTCAACAAGAAAATCAAGATTCTAAAATTCGATAGAGGCGGAGAATATGAATCAAATGATTTTAGTGAGTTATGTGCTAGTTTTGGTATAATACATCAAACAATAGCACCATATACTCCTCAGCAAAATGGAATTGCTGAACGGAAGAACAGAACTTTGAAGGAGATGGTAAATTTCATGCTCGTAAGTTCTGGAGCTCCGCAGAACTTGTGGGGGGAAGCTCTATTAACTGCAAATTATATTCTAAATAGAGTACCCCACAAGAAACTTGGTCTTATACCATTCGAGTTATGGCATGGAAGGACACCTTCCTACCATTACCTCAAAATGTGGGGGTGCCTTGCAAAGGTACTGGCACCATTACCTAAAAAGACTAAGTTGGGAGCAAAAACTATGGACTGCATATTCATAGGCTATGCCTTGAATAGTAGTGCCTACAGATTTCTGGTTCATAAATCAGAGATACCAGATATTCATGTAAACATGATTATCAAATCTAGAGATGTTGTGTTCTTTGAAGACATCTTTCCATACAAACGAGAAGCAGATAAGACTTCTGGGAAAAGAACACACGAGATGGCGTTCAGGACGAAAGCCCCGAGAAACCAATTGTTAATGCGGAAACTGAAACAAGAAGAAGTCAGAGATCTAGAATTTCAAAATCTTTTGGTCCAAATTTCATAGCATACGCTATTGAAAGCGAGCCTCAAACATTTAAAGAGGCTATGTCAACCCCAGAAGCACAAATGTGAAAAGAAGGTATAAATAGCGAAATAGAATCCATACTAAGTAATCATACTTGGGAATTGGTAAACTTGCCTCCTGGCAGTAAACCAATTGGGTGTAAGTGGATTTTCAAACGAAAATTAAAACCCGATGAATCTATCGATAAGTACAAGGCTAGATTAGTAGCCAAGGGTTATCGACAAAAAGAAGGACTTGACTACTTCGATACTTATTCACCAGTAACAAGAATAACGTCCATTCGGATGTTAATTGCAATTGCAGTATTGCACAACTTAGATATCCATCAAATGGATGTCAAGACTGCATTCTTAAATGGTGAATTAAATGAAGAGATATATATGGAGCAACTAGAAGGATTTAAAGTCAAGGGCCAAGAACACAAGGTGTGTAAATTGGTAAAATTCTTATACGGTTTAAAGCAGGCTCCAAAACAATGGCATGAGAAATTTGATAGTGTCATGATCAAAGATGGATTCACTATCAATGAATGCATTAAGTGTGTTTACACGAAAACAGTTGGAAATGCGTGTATCATTGTTTGTCTTTATGTAGACGACATGTTGATACTTGGGACTAATATTGAAATTATTAAGTCCACTAAACGAATGTTATCCAATAGTTTTGATATGAAGGATCTGGGGTTGCTGATGTAATTTTAGGAATTAAAATCACCAGAACACCAGATGGAATCAGTCTATCTCAATCTCACTATGTGGATAAGATGATAGAAAGATTCAAGGATCATGGGATAAAGGAGAATACAAATCCTTTTCTCCCACACGTCCACCTTCATAAGAATACAGGAACTGGAATACGCCAGTTGGAGTATTCTCAGATTATCGGAAGTCTAATGTATTTGATGAATTGCACTAGACCCGATATTGCTTACGCTGTAAACAAGTTAAGTAGATACATTAGTAATCCTAGTGATCTACATTGGACCGCTCTACTATGAGTATTGGGTTACGTATCACATAGCAAGGAATATACCTTGAGGTATGGACAGTATCCACCTGTACTTGAAGGATACAGTGATGCTACTTGGATTGCAGATTCTGAGGAATCAAAATCAACTAGCGGATACGTATTTACTCTAGCAGGAGCAGCGGTATTATGGAAATCTTCTAAGCAAACATGTATTGCCCGTTCCACTATGGAATCGGAATTCATAGCCTTAGATAAGGCCGGAGAAGAAGCAGAATGGCTTCGACAATTCTTAGAAGATATACCATTATGGCAAAAGCCAGTGCCCGCTATATGTATACACTGCGATAATCAAGCAGCTATATGTAGGGCACAAAATGTTATATACAACGGTAAGTCTAGACATATTCGTCGTAGACATAATACCGTGAAGCAGTTGCTCTCAAATGGAATTATCTCTATTGACTTTGTATCGTCAAAAGATAATTTAACGGATCCGCTTACTAAAGGTTTAAGTGGAGAGCGTATAAACTGTGCATCGAGGGGAATGGGTCTAAAAGCCTAACCTTACCGAGTCAGCTTAACGGAAACCTCACTTAGCGACTGGAGATCCCACGGACTAAGTTCAAGAGGAAAAACCAGTTATGATTGACTCAACAAGTAAGCACTTGGGAGCTTGACTCCAATCCATTCCTAAGGTGCACATAAGTGCTTTTCTACAAGTAGATTAAGGATAAGCTTAACGCTTTTAATGATGCCTATATCTTGTTACTAAACAAGTGGAGTAGAGTAGACTACTCTTAATAGGTCCTTCACCTATGTGAGTATAGAGTTGGGTCGGCTCTTTGGGAATTTCTATGGAGGCTGTTATTCCCTAAAGATACTCTCTGAAACCAAGAATGTCCAGGGCCAAAACGGACACAACCGAGAACCAAAGTTGATTTGAAAAGTCACTGTGTGAAGCTTGTTGACTTGGCTTACACTAACGACTAACAGTTCAAGACCTAGTTCACTGATTAGCCAGTAAGTCCGATAAAGCTTTCGCTATGGAAGGTTCAAGACCTAGTTCACCTATCCTTATGCAGTTTCTTTTCTCAAGTACCTTTCACAATAGAGTCAGTCTCTTTGTGTGTCATTTCCTTGAATCTCCATTCATTGTGGGGGATTGTTGGAATTGAAGAATATAAAAGCGAATCTTTGAGCTGAATTATGGCAAGATCCGTTGATCGAATCAATTGGATGATGGTTGGAGTGTGTTCTCCTTCCATTGGGATGAATGTGGTATATTCACATGTTCAATTCCGACTTCGAATGAATGAGATATTTAAGTCTAAAGATTGCCTAATTCAAAGCCAAATGGGACTAAAGGTAGCTAAAAGCATTTAGTCCCACATTGGCTATGGGATGGAATTTTGTGGTGTATAAATAGAGAAAGTTGAGAACAAAGGGCGTGCCCTTTGGGTACTTAGAGTTTTCACGCGCGAAAAGGAGGGAACTATGCCCGTACATGCAGGCATGCGCGCGCGCCGCCGCTGGCGGCGGCGGCGCCGCCGGTGCCGGGCCGGGCCCGGGCCTGGGTCTGGGTCTGGGTTCGGGTTCCCTACCCGGCCTGGTTCTTTTTGAATCCGGTCTCGCGGGTATGGGTTGCTCCGCTACCCAAACCGCCAACGGATGTCTGAAAATCGTCTGGGTGGTTGGACCGTTGTGCGGTTTGGACAGTTAGGCGGTTGGACCGAACGGTTGCGACGGTTCTGTCCGAACCGTCGCAACTGTTGAAATCTGGCGGACGAGAAAGCCCCTCCCGGAGCGCTATAAATAGCGCTCCGATTTCCCTTTCTCAGACACACCAACAACGAAATCTCTCTCTCTCTTTGAGTTCTGATCTGCCTGAAGTGAGTTTCGGCGTTCTGAACTGAGCTTGAGTTTCGGCGTTCTGAACTGAGCTTCCAGCGTGAAGTAGGAAAACGACTTCCAAAGAAGATTCTGTGAAATTTATTCTAAAAGAGGAATCAGAAAATTCAACAGATTCTGTTATAGAATTGTTGTCTGAATCTGGTACTTCTGAAGAAAAATATTCTTCAACCTTCCTTCGTCCTCAACAGTGGGTGCTACTCCAAAGTAAAGGCAAATATTCATCCGAAATTTGTCCTTGTACCGCTGCTTCAACGATCCTGTGAAGGTACTGGTTGACTACGGTTCGACCGTACGGTGATTTGGTAGTGCTATCCAAATACCGTGAAGGAGTGTTGTATCTTGGGAGACCAGCGTCCATTAGCCCGTTAGCACCGGTGCGGGGGACGTAATTGTCTTAAGGAGATTCGCTCTAAGCGTACCTCACTCCAAAATACTGTATAAGTGAATTAAGTCCTTTATACAGGGGATATACTTTACATTATATCGAGACTGATTTAGATTCAGTCTAATTGGTGTTTAACCAAGGAAGGAAATTGAAAGGTGGTTCTTAAATTAAGGAACGTTCTATTGAACGAAAAACCTCCCACCTGATATTTGCCGACCTGACCAATTAGATTGTTGATATCTCAGTGATCTTGATTAGTTGTCAGATTGATTTCTGTTAAGCAGATAACCAACAAAAAGAAGATGTTGCAACCTATTTGTTAGTCTCAAACAAAATTACATCCAAAAAAAAATTAAATACAAACCCCACGAACAATAAATAGGGCCATCTTATAATTCTTTAAGGCCAGTGAGACCTGGTTCAGTGGGTGAGAGTGGGTTGTGGGCAGCATCAGATTCAAGTCTTGATTAATTGGTTACGATTTTTGTATCCCAAAAAAAAAAAAAAAAATCTGTTAGGGCTAATCTCTGGGCCTCAAATTAGAGTCAATCCAATTCAAAATTTCAAAATACAAACTTGAATCCAAACAGAGAACCCAACCTGAAGGCAACATGTTTCCTAAGGATTTTCGGGAAAACTAACACGAAATCCATACTCACGTCTTGCCATGGACAATTTGAGAGTGAGAGCGGGGTGTACATGTTAGAAATTTATTTATTATAGAAGAGGATCAATTACATTTATGCATAAATCTAAAAAGCATGTATGATGAATCTTAATAAAGGAGTTTTAGATAAAATACCTTTTCGAAGGACGATGAAATATACCCGGATCTGGATCTTCACTGTAGGGAACAAGATGAAGAGCCTTCTCTCTGCTAAACCTAGCCTCCTATGGGTGGAGAATAATGTATGGCTACAGACAGGGGTTTCCTCTCAATATATAATCTTTTGATTAGTGGCCTTCCTATAATGCCCCTAACCCTAATTAGATAGTAGTACCAGGTCCCACCGACCTTTACAACTTAGTGCACCTATTAGACACACCTAATATATTAACTAACATAAATTGCACGTGTGTTATGATATGAGATAGGAAATAAGGTATGAATCGAATCAGAAATATCTTACAATCTCCCACTCGAGACATACCCAACTAAATTTTTTAAAAAAATATTTATTTTGAAAATTTTTAATATCCATATCACAATTTTATTTTAAAAGCGGATGGCCATTCTTTAGTTTTTGAAAGAACTCACACGTGAAATTTATCATTAGTCATGGTGCACTCAAACTACTGGCATTCTACGACTAAGAGGATCGCTAGCACGGTTCACGGACAAATTTCAGTCAAGTTTATGCTTTTGCCTAATTTATATCATGGACTTTCGAGCTAATTACCCTAACAGCTTTCGAGAGATACTTTATTGGTGGAGTTTAGTACGTATATGACACATGTACATGTAGTGTGTATAATACATTTTCATAAGTGTCCTGCAACGTGTGCTTACCAGACATACGTCATCTCAATACTTAGACGACCGTCATGCGAACACCATCGCTCATATTGAAGGCTTAAGGTCGTGGAGCCTACCCACGTCCAGCCCAAGCGACCTTGAGAATTCTCAGTAGTCTTCTCCAAAGGCACTTCATACTTTAACATGTGCAATTGCAGAACTTTAACTTTAATATTATAAATGCGCATTAAATAATATCAGCTTAAATAAAATATCATATAATAACTGTATGCCATTATAATAACTGTCTGATAAAAAAACTCATGAAACTGAAATATAGAATGTACTAAGGACACAAATGGCATTACTGAAAATTTGACATAAAACTTTCACTCAAAGGACAATCACAGATATACTCCCACTCAGAAAAATAATAATCATGAAGACTCTAGTACCCCTATGCATGCACAATGTCCCTGAAAGGTGATCACTAAGAGTCTTTGGTAAGTGGGTCTGTAATATTCTCCAGTGTGATCTTATGCACTATGTCAAATTTAGCACATCAGATTGACAAAAGAAGCTAATGCAAAATGAAACTCTTTTATGCTGCCAACCTAAAGTTTGAGTGCAGAAATGAAATCATTCAATGAGCAATACATAATCTCACTTAGCTATCTGGTTACAAGACCAAATTATCACCATATTGTATCAATAATTAGATCAACTATATAAGTCAAAAGTGACATAATCAATCAATATATAGTCTAACACTGTAAAAGGTACTTCCTCTCCTAAGCTAAGGAACTCTTGTAGGATCAAAATATAATGACAGATCCAAGAACAATATCATTTATACTACAACATAAGATAATGAAAATTCAGGTATGGTGTTCTTGAGCAACAATTTCTTAATCTTTCAGAAAACTATAGAAAGGTCCAGAGTTTTGATCATCCTGATCGATCTAGCCATAATATTCTCCCCCTCGATCAGACCTTACAACTTTTATCTTTCGATTCAATTGTCGCTCAACTTCTAATTGAAAAGTCTTGAAATTTTTTTTATTAATCAGATTTCTTGTGGAGGAGAAAGACATGGACATAACGAAAGAAATCATTAATGAATATAATGAGACTTCCCTGAGAAGAGTGGGAAAGGTCTACTAATATCAGAATGGATAAGCTGAAATAGATCTGTACTCTTTTCTGACTCAATTTTTTTTGATCAATTTCCCTCAAATATAATCAAAAATGGTGGAGAAATCAGAAAAATTTAGAGAGTCAAGAAATACATATCTTCACTAGATAATGCAATTTGAAAACATGCTCAAAATGTTTATGCCATAACCTAGAGGACTGTAAGAAAATTCTAGAGTGTTTTGCAGAAGTAGGCAAAACGTTATGAAAAGCACTGGCACCTGATAAAAACTGTTCATATGATGCATCCAATGTCAGTTTGAATAAACCATCAACCAGCAAATCAGAATCAACAGAATTACCATGGAGATGGATAATAGAACCAGACTCATTCAAATTAACATCACAACCAAAACTCTTAAAAATGACATCATATCCAAAAGAAATTATTATGGAACATAGATCAAAGTACGCCTCAAAGATGACAAATAAAAAGTTTCTTTCAAATTTAAAACATGACCAGAATTTAAAACTAGTTTAAAAGGTTCCTACGGACTCCACTTGAACTTTTTCTCCACTCCCAAGTAGAGATGTTCCTCAGGCCTGGCTGTTCTCCTTACTGTAAACCCCTTCCTTCTTTGATAGCCAAGCCTTATACCTATTGCAATCCTTCTTCATGTGACCTTCTTTCTTGCAGAAGTAGCAGGTATTGTCACTCCATGGTGCTGGATTATTGTTGTTAGTTGGAACGACCTTCTGATTTCCCTTGTGGTATCATTTTTTATTTTCATTTTTCTTGAAACCTCCTTTCTTAAAACTTTTCTTACTGGCAGCATTGGTGGAGAGGTTCTTCATACCTGACTGAAGAGTCAAATGTGCAGATTCAGTCTTACCTTTCTTATGACGCTCTTCTTCTGCAACATATGTGGCAATCAGATCATTCAAACTCCATTCTTTTTCTTGGTTCTGGTAGTGAACTTGGAGCATCTCAAAGCTTTCAGGAGAGAAAACACGGCCAAGTGAACCATCAGGATGTCATCGATAGATAAACAAGCTCTCAAAGTTGAAGAACTAACTTGAAAATCTTGAGGATATGCATCCTCACACTTTCACTTTCATCATATTTCAGAGAAAGGAGTTGGCATAGACAACTATATTGCCTGCTCTTAACAGACCCTTCAAGCCAGGAATTCTACCACTCATAATGGGGTCTATAGAAGACTTAATTATGAGAATTCTCATCTTGTTGGCCTTAACCCATTTGTTGATGAACACCTGAGTGGCTACCTTTTGAGCATCAGTAGACGTTGGGTCAATAATGTACTTGTTCTCAGTCAGCACAAAGTCATAGTCAAGACAACCCAATACTATCTGGAGTTTCATCTTTCAGGTTAAATAGTTTGATTCTGTCAATGTCTCTATTCCAGTCAAGTGTCTCTGAACTAAGGTGAGATCCATAACTGCAGCGGAAATAAATACTAGCATGTATTAATATTCACTATACATAATAAACTTATGTGAATATATATATATATATATATATATATATATATATATATATAATATATATATATATATATATATATATATATATATATATATATATATATATATATATATATGCATTAATACTTTATTCTCACGAGCCTATCCGGGGTTAGGATGGTCGAGTCAGAGTGACATTGTGTTCATGGTTCATGCCTTTCCACTCCGCGGGTCCGACAATCAACAATTTAATCTTGCCTTTAGGCAATGACTAATTATAATTGTACCCAGTTGATGATAGAATTACGCTCAAGACTAGACTAACCATGTTCGGTTCAATTACAGACGGTTCCTATTCTTTGGGCTTAGGGTTATCCTAATCTTACCGACATGTGTAGTCTATCTTACCCTACTACGTTACTTAAAAATTCTATAATCACCTTTGGGTAATATATAAAACTTTAAATAACCTAGCACCAGTGTCAATCTTAATAGGTCACAACTAGAGGATCCCAAAATAAGAGTAAAACAAAATATGTTACTAAATAGTTTACCTTTGGGCAACTCCACCTAGTCATATTAGTTTGTACTCAAACGATCGTTGATCTTATCTCACATAAACCCCATTGGAGATGTTGTACTTTATGAAATGTGATAATATTTATTTTTACCAATAAAACTTTAATGAAAACCCTAAACTTTAATTGAACACCAACATTGGTATTCACATTCACGACTTGAGCAGGTATCAAAAATTGATAGATTACCAATAGCCACCATCACAATTCTAAATCCAAATTAAATTCGAAAACTTAATACTAGATAAATTCCTTTTAGGTCTAGGGAGTCATGGGGCCATAGGGCAGTCAACACTTAAAATAATTAGTAAATCTTTGGAGCAGTCTAGTAAATAAGTAATTAAATTCTTTGAATTAAATCCATAACCTTCTCCAGCTTTAAATAACTCAATTAGTTATTAAATCCTAATATTTAAAGGAGTACAGATCAAATCATAACTAAAGTAATTTAAAGAAAATCAAAATAACTAGTAATTTAATCCACAAATCAAATCAACTATGTCTGCAAAAGGATCAGCTGAAGATGTATCAACATACCAAAATCAAATCAAAATAATTAAATCAAAGTCAAACTAATTAAATCCTATTTTTCCAGTACTTTTCCAAGAGAGACAACCAACATATTCTGCAAAACAATCTGATGGGGGCCCAACTGTCTTTTAAATTAATTAGTTATTGGGCATAGTAAAAATAAAATTGCAGACCTTTCAGTGTCAGGAGCCTAGCCCATTAAGCACCCAATAACTTCAATTTATCAAAATCCAAATTAACTAAGAATCTGAATTACGTTGGTCCACCAAAAACACAACAGGCTATTGGGCTTGATGTGGTTGAAACTAGGTTTACATAATAAACAAGTTAAATTGATTGACTTAGGGCTCCTGATTCTGATAAATTAAATCTCATAAGAGGTATGCCAATCAATTATGATTTATTGTATTACAAATTATATACTACTAATAATTTGATTAACCAAGAATAAATAATAAATTACTTATTTTTAAATATCATGCTATCACTTTTTTCAATTAGAAGTCAAAGACTTGTATCATTACTTCTGTATCATCACAAGCATAAAAATTTTTTGAAAATAAATTCTTAAACTCAGAAGTGCAGTCGCAACTCAATAATTTGAAATTAAACAATTCCTCAAATCCGAGTCAAATGGCCAATAAACAATTCCGAAAGTTTCCACCGCAAAAGTTAAAGAAAAAAAATACTGAAAAAAAAAAACTTTCTCGCATCTTGGAAAACAGAACTTTTGTTTATTTGCAAGGAATTTGCATGTACACCTAGGGTTTCAGAAGATGAAAGGGTAGGCTTGATGTCTGAGTATGCATAACCCTAACCTCAACCCTAAACGAAATTTCTTCATAATTGTTCTTAAACAAAAGATAGATTCTATACATGATTTGATCTCAAAACATAAATAACATATCAAGGCTCTGATACCACTTGTTAGAAATTTATTTATTCTAGGAGATGATCAATTGCATTTATGTATAGATCTAAATAGCATGTATGATGAATCTTAATAAAGGAGCTTTAGATAACATATATTTTCGAAGGACGATGAACTATACCCGGATCTGGATCTTCGCTGTAGGGAACAAGATGGAGAGCCTTCCTCTGCTAAACCTAGTCTGCTATGGGTGGAGAATAATACGTGGTTATAAAGAGGGACTTCCTCTCTATATATAATCTTTTGATTAGTGGCTTTCCCATAATGCCCCTAACCCTAATTAGATAGTAGTACCAAGTCCCATCGACCTTTACAAATTAGTGCACCTATTAGACACACCTAATATATTAACTAACATAAATTGCACGTGTGTTATAATATGGGATAGAAATAGGATATGAATCGAATCAGGAAATATCTTACAGTGCAAACATGTGTTATATTTTTGTTGCTTGGATAATTGGCAAATGTGACGTCTTCCAACATGCTTGGCAACATTATGTTTTAAGCTTGGCTATTAGAACTGATACTCAAAGGCTTTTATGGTCTTCTCATTCTCAAAATATTCAGCTACACCGCCGACATGCAATTCCCAAATAAGAAATTTTCGAAGAGAGGTTTGTGGGATGCATAGCTTTTGGCCTAAAAGTAGATAACCATCTTGCTGGACAAAACCATCTATTTCATGAGTCGTTCCATCTTTCAATTTGGTGTAGATGTTACAAAAATCAGAATACGACTCATGCACGGATTTAACTTTTAAAACCCCTTACTATCAGTCTCTAACTTAGCCAGTCTCTCTTGACTTTGGTTCAGGGTTCGATTGATGTCATTGAGCTGAGTTTGTAGGTTGGCAAGTGTCGTGTTAAGATGATCTAGTGGGGGTTCCATTGGGGTGGAGTGGGGTTCACCAGACTCTCCTAGCAAATCAAGAATACCTCTATGGGGTGGCATGCACTAAACAAATTCTAATTGAAAAAGGAAACATAACTAGCTAGATACTAAACTAATTTTTGTTTGTCTTTTGATTTTATAACTTTTATTTTGTTTTGAATAAAGTCTAAATTCTAGATGCAAGATAGCAAATAAAGTGTCTAAAATGCAATTCTTACCTAGCCATGTTCTGATATCAAACTGATGTAAAATGTATAACGTGTGCGAAAATTAATAATAAAATAACACAAATACGTTCCACCAATAAGAAACGATCATGGTAGAGTAGCTTAATACTAGCAATATTATTCTACCGATTATCAATTATCATGCATAAAATTGATCTATTGCAAAGCAAGAAGAACTAATTGATGTTGTCTATGTTATGCAATATAGATTCTACAAACAATAAGGAAGCTAATGCAATCACAGGGAAATAGAATTACACTCGCAATTTATAGTGAACCTCAATCAATATCGATAATATCACAAACATGTAATATCAGACCGAAAAATAAGAGAATTGGATTAGAATTAAACCTACCTAGGATCTTGTTTGACCTCAGTATCGTTGTCCTGAATTACAGGTGCGAGGAGAAGTAGTGCTTGCAGGCTGATGTGCACCAGTATCTTGGGATGGAATATGGTTTGCCACTCATGGATACCTAAGTGAAATTCTGTGTCTTTGGCAGTTGTCGGGGCAATCCGATTGATGTACTCACGTTCTCTCCGTCATTGAATTGGAACTCCGAGAACAGGGATGCAAGGCTCAAGAAGCCTTCTTTGTCTTCAGTCACACTGTCATCGATCTTGAAACCTGCCAGTGGTGTAGTTGGGGAGGTTACACAAGGAGGAGGAGACAGCAGGTCGTCAGAGGCGAGGGAAGTGCTCAGTAACGCGCAGGAGACACATGTGGGGGTAGGCAGGCGCGGAAGGGACTCGCGTAGGCGCTGACATCATTGGGCGTCGACCTGGGCACGCTCGGGCTGGCGTTGCGCATTGCCTGGTGCTGGCATCAGTGTGGCCTAGCACAGGCGCTGGGCTGTAGTCGGGACCGAGCACGAAGGCGAGGAGAAGGGCGTTGCTCCTAGGCTCCGATTGAAGGGTGGGGCCTCAGAATCAGGTCGGGAGGCAGTCGGGTTCACTGGTCGAGCTCGTGGGTGGTCAATGCGAGGAGAGGGCGGACGAGGGTTGAGGGGGGTTGTTGGTCTGCTAGAGTAGCAGAGATTGAGAGGGGGGATTGATTTTCTAGTTTTTTTATAAAGGGGATAAATAACAACTAGAGTTTCATACTCCTAATTGAGTTCTCAAGGGTTTCACACTCTTAAAGGATTTGGATTAAGAAATCAATATCTCATTCAAATTTAAAGAAATTCAATAAGTTTTATTCATTAGTTAATTTATAAATTAATACATAGGGGCTTCTTTTATATAAAATACAAAATTGTATTCTCATAATATATCTGATGTGGTACTAAATAAAAAGCAAAACTAAAAGAAACAAAAATCTAAAAGAAAACCAAAACTACAAGAAAAGAAAATACATCTCTTATTGCAAACTTTACTAGAGCCAAATAGATGTTGCACGTTTTCTTCTTCGCTAGTACACGTGCCATGTCTTCGACTCGATGTCCGCATCAAAAGGCTAATAACACCCTAAAAGGAATCCAAATCCTAAAAAGAATCCAAATTCTAAAGGAGAAACAATTCACCTGTTAGGAAACTCTAATTGTATCTGACTCCTTTTCAAAAACGAAGTCCGAATCCAAGTTGGATTCCACAAGCTTCATCAAGCTTTCATCTTCTCTCTCTCTCTACAATTCTCCACCTCGGTGAAGATTTTTCAAATCTGAACCGAACTCCAATGAACTCCAATATATCACCTGACGAAATCGACACACGATCTCGACAAAGTCGACACACGATCTCGGCGAAATCGATACACGATATCGGCTTGAGCGCTCCTAACGAAATCGACACACGATCTCGGCGAAATCGACACACGATCTCGACTTAAGCCAATAGACGAAACCTGTTCCTTCAAACAAATCGCCAGCACACGTACAATTGATCTCCATTGATTTCACTAGATCCAAACTGAGTTTATTGTCGTCGCTTGCAACTCTCACCAAATTCCAATATCAATTGTAAGCTTCCAACTTCAGGTCAGCTATCAACTGGGATGCACCACACATGCCTTCCTTACACTTCACCTTAGGAGAACTTTCATATATGCCGATCACTGAACGTGTCTCTAACTCAGCAATTACATGACCTCGCGAAGAACTCATCATGACTCAACACTGACTCTCCAATTGACTGGCTGTTTTCAGTCTACATGTTTTCAGCTGATGGTCCAACCAAGTCTGAGTAGAGCACACCGAACACCATCATCGGCTTCAACAAACTGGATGCACACCTTCTTAGGCAAACTTAACCATCTTCTCACCAGAAAATTAACCGTTCATCGATATCACAATACTTCAACTCTACGTGAAGTCTAACTCTTCACCTCTACGTAAATTCTAATTCTTCACTTCTACGTCAAGTCTCAATCAGCTTCTCGAGAAACCAGAACAGCTTTATACATGTTACATCACCAAATGTGGCTGCGCCTTTACGGCTGCCTACGTACCTTGCCCAAGGGATCAAGCCAACCGTAGTTCATTGAAATGAGCTTCATTTAGCTCAAGCACTTGTACCTGAATCTTCAGCAGCGAAGCTATCTGGTTGAGTCATATGAACCTCCTCACTACCGTCATGGAGAACAACGACCTTCAACTTGAGCTTGTCGCGGTCGCAAGCCTGAGATTCATGCTTCTTTACCCACGTACGTGGTTTTACCTTGGTTTCAATGGCTGCAAACAATCGACATTCTCAGTAATGTCTTCAACCTGTTCAGTATCAATCCTGGCTATATGATCTCCACCCGGTGTCACATCCGATGAAGTCTTCACTGATACTGAACCAACTGGAGATGGTGGAGTAGCATCAACCTCCACCCGCTGCGATACTTCCTTGGTCTCCATCCTCTCCACCTGCTGAGAGATGGTAGACTTCAACACTGAAGTCTCATCAAACGTGACATGCTGACTCAATACGATCTTCTTGTTTTCGGGGTCCCATAACGTGTAGCCTTTCATATTCCTTTTGATACCCAAAAACACAAACTTCTTTGCTCGCGGATTAACCTTACCATCTTTGGCACTGAAGTAAGTCAGACTTCCAAATTCTCACAACAAACCATGATCTTGAGCAACTTTCCCAGACCAAATTTCCAATGGAGTTTTATCTCCTATCGTAGTCGATCCATTTATGATATGGCTAGCATACACAATCGCCTCAGCCCAAAACGATTTGTCTAATCCTGCATTAGACAATAAACACTGAACCTTCTCCAGCAAGGAATGGTTTACTTCCTTAGCCAACCCATTTATACCTTCTGTGAAGTGAGTACTAATACCAGTGTTCTGGCCAAATCGTAGGAATTAGTTCATGTCTCTTTTAACATTACCAATCTGCAGCTCCTTGATCTTCCTACCTGTCTGCTTCTTCATTCTTCCTTTCCACTTCACTAAGATATCTAGGGCTTCACACCTTTGTCTCATGGGATATATCCAACAATGCCTAGATAAATTATAAATAAAAGAGACAAAGTACCTGTGATCTCTAAACGATGCAGTCTTAGCAGGTCCCCAAACGCTTACGTGAACACAATCAAGAAGACCTTCTGAGCGGTGAGTACTGGTACTGAATTTTACCTTCTTCTTGTCCAGAACGCTGTGTTCACCTTCCAAGTTGCAGGTAGCAGCACCTTCCAATGATCCCTTCTTTGCAGGAGCTCGTAAAGACTTTTCACCTCCATGTCCGACCTACACCTGCCAGACCTTCGTGCAACCATCATTTGAAGAACTAGAAGTCTCCACCTGACCTGTAACTGTACTACCCTTCAAGTAGTAGAGATTTTCCGACGGACGCCCTTCCACTACTATCGAGCCTTTGATCATCTTGAGAACACCATGTCATACAGATATCACAAGGCCCAATGCTTTCAAAGCGCCAACAGAGATAACATTTCTTTTGAGTTGAGGTACAAACTCACCTCCTTCAATTCTCGTACTATCTCATCTTCCATCTTGATACGGATTGTACCCATCCCTTCTATATTACGCGGATGATCATCACCCATGACCGTGTAACATCCATCTAGCTTCTCAAAACTAGAAAACCAGGCCCTGTTCGGGCACACATAATAAGCGGCTCCGGTATCCAAGATCCACTCAATATTATCTGAGTAATCAACAGCAGGAGTAGTAACAGAGAGAGAATACCGATGAGTCTTCATCTGATCCATCCGCCTGTGCGAGATTCGCCTCGATGTTTGACTCCACTTTCTTACTTTGGGCTTTCGGGCAATCAATTTTCCAGTGCCCTAGTTCCTTGCACAAGGCACACTGATTTCTCTTCAGATCTCTTAAGCCTGATCTGGACTTTGACCTTCCCTGATCATCTCTTCCCTTCCTATTGGAACATCTGCCTCTTACCGTCAATGTCTCTGATGTTGTGTTCCCCGAAGAAGAAAATCTATCCTATCTCCTTACTTCATAACTCACAAGAGCAACAGACACCTCACTGTACTTAAGGGATTTTCTTCCGTTGATCAATGTAAGAGTAAATGTCTTATACTCTTCCCTAGTAAGAGAGTTCAAAAGAATTACCGCCTTATCCTCTTCACTGGTCTCCACATCCACATTAACTAGATCTGTAAGAAGCCTCGTGTAGCGATTCAAGTGTTCATTAATGCAGCATTCTCTTTGCATCTTAAAACCATAAAGCTTACTCTTCAACTGCAATCGCAATTCTATGCTTTTCGTCAGATACTTCTTCTTCAGGATCTCCCACAGCTGCCTCGCAGATATCTCATGCAACACCTGATACTTGATGTCTTGTATCAAATAAGACCTCATCAAGCCACACGCCGAACGGTTCATCTTGTCCCAATCTTCTTTCGTTGTTGATGCGCGTTTCTTCCATAACCGTAGAGTTTCTTCGAGATTTGATACCGTCAGTGCATCCATCACCTCACACCTCCACATACCGAAGTTGTTCGTGTCGTTGGACTTTACCACATCAATCCTTAGTGGATGTGGATTCATGGATATACCTTCTCCAGTCATCTTCTCAACTAATTCATCAAAGCAATGCGGAAACAAACGGAGTTAGATAAAACAAACTAGATAAAGACAGGATTTTTACCTCCACGCAGAACCCTCGAAGAGTTTCTGAAACTATCTACTCCTTCTAATTGATTCCTCGAGCAATCTACACGCTGTTTTGAGATAGACACACGATCCTACAAACATTCCCAACGTCGTTCCGAGGTTGACACACGATCTCCGCCAAACAGCAACTGACGCCCTTGAAATCAACACATGATCCCACGCCGAACCTGGGATGCTCTGATACCAATTGTTGTGCACAGGACAACAACCTCTCTGAGGAATCCGCCAACCAGGCGGAGACTGATGCGGCGAGAGACGTACCCAATACGAGAAGAACAGAGAAATAATAGAGAAAAGTAATCAACACAGTATTTAACGAGGTTCGGCAACATGCCTACGTCCTCGGGGTAAGGGAGAGAGAGATTTTATTGATTCAACAATCAATACAAACTAATACAAGAAGGATACTCGAGGAAACTTTCAGGATACAATATATGAGGGCTCTAGCCCTTATTTATAGCCACAGAGTCTCAGGGATTTAAAAACCCCAATTAGATTTGACCCCAAATAGGAAAGGAGTCCAAATCCTAAAAAGAATTCAAATCCTAAAAAGAATCCAAATCCTAAAAGAAGAAACAATTCACCTGTTAGGAAACTCCAATTATATCCGACTCCTTTTCAAAAACGAAGTCCGAATCCAAGTTGGATTCCACAAGCTTCATCAAGTTTTCATCTCCTCTCTCTCCCTACAGCAACTACTCAAGCTTTCATCCAGAGCATGTGGCCGAGTGGTGACATTGGATTTGTTTCTAGCCCACTCACCCATAAGTCACCATTTCGAGCCCCGCTAGCGATATATTTATAATATAATTAATTTCGACCAAAATGATAATTGGTTAGAACCTAGATTTGCTCTTAAGTGATCACCAGTTGAATCACGGGCGTGCAAGGTTTTCATCCTGAATATATAAGTCAATCAAAATCAAAGTTTTATTTTTGGTAGTTGATTTGATATCACTGTTTATAACTTCTTTCCAGAGTGAGGCATCTGCTAATGACATGGCTTCCTCATGTATAATTGAATCTCCTTCAATTAAAAATGTAAAAAAGCTTTCACCAAAGTTCTTCTAAATTCTCATCTTTTCCTCTTCCTTGGTTCTGTCTCTAAAAAAGAACAACCTACTCTTAAGAATTTAGGGCATAATTTAATAATAAAATAAATGGAAATAACAAAATCACCTGCTATCTGCTCTCAAAAGATATGGCGATGGAGGGAAGGAAGAAGGCCTCTCTTTTTTCGGGTTGCGGGCAATTAAAATTTAACGGGTTGGACCCGAATGATTTGCAGATAACTCCTCCATAATATTTATTTGCAGTCGACTCCCATTGTAAGACTAGAAAACGAGCAGCTCTGTCCTCTCTCTCTTTGGTAGCAGATAAGAAGCAGAAGAATACAACAACATTAGGTACTATCTATTTGTTTTTTCGATTTTTTTATCTTTTATCGAGAAAGATTCCTGGTAATCTTGAGAAAGCTTCTTCCTTTGTCTTTCTTTTTTTTAATTTTAATTTTAATTTTTTTGTTCCTTTGTTACGTCTGAGTTGTATGTATTTGATAGGGTTTGATCAAGTAAACTTTGTGTTAGTAGGAAGCTTGTGTTTTTTGGGTCCATGGGTTCAGATTCTTGATTCTAAGCTTCTACCGTCTTGGTTTGACTGTCAAGTGTTGTTTAAATGCCTCTAAGGAAAAATGTAGCCTTTGTTTCATAGGTAACGATAAATATGAATAAGTCTCACGCCAATTCGTTTATTTGGCTTTTACTAAAATTCAATATATCAATCTTAGGGATGATACTCTGTGCTGCATCAAGCTTCAACTTTTTACTGTGGCTCTATAGGATGGAGTCCCTCGTGTGGGCTTCACATAGTTGGCAGCAAATTCCGCACATTCACTTTATCAAAGCTGATAACGTCATCTTCATATCCATCCAAATGGGACTAGTAGTTAGTAGTTAAACTAATATAATCAACTAATATAATCCTCAAGGAGAAAAATTACTCCTTATCTATATGTTTTTTTGACGAAGGGGTGGTAGACATTTCTTTAATCCAGTAAGCGAATTTCAGCAGAACTTTTTATTTTGATTGCTCTTTCTGTGTTGTTGAAGTTATAATTTGCACGTGTATGTACCCGTATGCTTTTCCAAGTTAAATTTTAATTCTCCTTTTCTCAGTATATTAAACTTTAGGCTTGTGTTCATTAAGCTCTTTGAACTAATATTTAGTTTCTTTTATTATACTAAAATATGCACAATCGATACTGATATTGTCGATATGACTGATACAACCGAGATGTCAAACCTAAAAGTGAAGGATTTCAAGTTGGTTTTTAACTGAAACAATGTGCACTCAATGTAGTCTTAGTGTTATAAAGGTAATGAAAGTATTTGATCAAAAGATGAAGCTATCCTTGCGAAATTTGGGCAGAAATTAACAATAAAATTGAATAAAATAGAAATAACAAATCACCTGCTACAAAAGAAGATACCCAAGCCGGCATCGTCAGAGGGAGTCACCAGAGTGTGGTCGGACCGTCGCCGGCGTCGGTGGTGTCGTGGGCTTGAGATTTCGGGGGGGTGGTGGGGAGCGATAGAGGAAAGGAAGAAGGCCTCTCTTTTTTCGGCTTGTGGCTTACTAAAAGTTAACGGGTTGGATCCCAATGTTTTGCACAGAACCCTTCAAGTAATACGTATTTGCAATCGATTGCCACTTGTAAGACTAAAAAATGAGAAACTCTTTCTTGATGACTTCAGATAAGCAGCGGAAGAAACTACAGTAACATTAGGTATTCTCTATTTGCTGTTTTGATTTTATCTTTGGCAAGATTCTTACTGAGCTAATATGAAGAAAGCTTCCTTCTTTCTTTTAAAATATTTTTTCTATATATGTTCCTTTGTTGTTATATTTGAGTTGTTTTGTAGTTCGATTGTGTTTGATCAAGTAAAAGATTCTAATAGTTGGTGTTTTTTTGAGTCAATAGGTTCAGATTGCTGATGTTAAGTAAATAATACTGTATTAATATTTTAAACATTAATTTGGCTTTACTTATAATTTTATTATCATTAATTAAGTTGATTTATAAACTCATAATTACTATTTATAAGGTAAAATAGTTCATTGTCCTTGTTGTTATTATTATTTTAAATTTATTTTATTATCACAATTGCTAGTTAGTTATTAAAATTCCTAATTACTATTATTTTATGACTACCATTTATTATTAATTGTTATTTTTATTATTTGTAATTATTACTAATATTATTTATTTGTTATTATGATTCTTTTTATTATTGTTAAGTACTATTAGTATTGTTATTGTTGTTATTAATTACTATTATTGTTATGTTAAATATTATTGTGTATTATTATTGTTATTGTCATCATCATCATGGTTCTTATTATTTCATTCTTCCCTACCCATGATCCAAGCCCATTAACCAATTAGACCCAAAACCAATACCCATTAAGTAAACCCAAAATCCGAAGCCCATTTACTAACCCTATATATAATCTCCATTTTCTCCTAACCTAATCCCAAACCATAATCCATATTCTTCTTCTCCCCAACGTACAACTGTCATCACCCCTGGCCGCCATCACCCACCTCCGCTATCTCCGCCGGAGCCTGTAATCCCCTCCACCTTTATCACCCAACCTCCACCGTGGCTCCTTTCTCTCCGGCGAGAGCCGCGGCAACGTCCCCAAGCTGGCCGCCTCCATCTCCTCATCCAGCACCCTCCCCCCTAAGCTGGCCTCCTCTCCAGCAACAACAACATTACCATTGCCTTTATCATCTGCCGTGCTTTCTCCTCTTGCCTCAGGCCCTGCCGCACCCCCACCATTTCCTCCTCCCTCCTCTTCACCATGGCCATCCCCATCACCCCATGGCCACGCTCAACCACTCTCTAATCTCCACCTTAGATGCATCGCTACCCCTTGGTTGCCGCCGGCTATGCCACAAGCTCCCCCAAACCCATCCCCTTTTGCGCTGCACCCTCCACCGCCGTGTTGCCTCATGGTCGCCGCCTTGTTGAGCACCTCCTCCATCATCCTGCCGAGCACCACCTACCCGAGCTTCTACAACAGCCTGCGAATGGTCGACTGCTTTTTCCTCCGCCGGAGATCACCGCTCTGCCATCTCCTTCTCCCCATTGCTCACGGCCGTGCGTCATCATCTCATGGCATCCTCCCTTCCCCCCCTCAACGTGAGCTCTTTCTCCCTCTGTGTAAACGTTTGGGGGGGTGTGTGTTAACTGTGTGTTGGGTGTCATGTGTGTGTGTTGTGTTATTTTGCATGTGCATGAGTGTTAAGTGTGGTGTGTATGGGTACGCATGTGGGTGTATGTATAAAACGTGTGTTTGTGTGTAGGTGTGTGTGTAAATATGTGTGCATGTGCACTGTATATGTATGTGTGTATATTGTATATTTGTGTGTATGTGTGTACCGGTGTATACCGGTGCGTGTGTATATTTGTGTTCATGTGAGTACATGTGTGTTTGTTGTGTGTGTTACAACGATGTGGATCTGATCGTGCGATCCGATATCGATAACAGAGATCGTGACCCGATCCAGATTGTGTTTGCAGAGTGTCGATGTGCCAGGGGATTCAAAGATCGACACATGAGATGATTCGAAGATCCGTACCGGTTCGTGCAATGCAGACCAGACGGCGATTCGGGCTCGAAATCGCATCATTTCATGTGAATGTTTATTTTTATTTGGTTATTTTAATTGTGTATTTTATTATGTCATTTCATGTGATTGTTTTATATATTTATTAAACTACATTTCATGTTTAATTATTCTCATGTTTAATTATTGTTCACATATGTTAATTACAGTTTATGTCCATTAAATAGTCATGAGAGTGCTTTAAATTATCCTTTTTTGAACAGAGTATGTCTATTGTTAATAAAATATTCAATTAGTGATTTATTGGTTTAAATATTAATTGTTTAGTTACTTATAGTATGAACCATTGAGTGTTTAGTAGAGGATTTTGTAACCTTGGTGGACGAGTTTAGATAAGAGCTAGAGTTTAAGAATGTCTGAAATTGTTCCACTTGGATTAGTCAGTGGACTTTAGTTGGAGTTGATGTTGACTTGAGATTTTGAGAGCAGATCAGATTAGTTAGAATAGTGGACTCTACCGATTTGTAATATATTAGAAATGAATTTGAATTATTATTATTGGGAGAGAGTAGATTATATTGGTGATGATAGATTAGATATATCATCGATGTCAGATGTATTTGGACTCGATGTTTGTCACTGAGATATTAGTCTTTCATTGTTATTATTCAGTTTGTTTACATTTTTCAGATTTAGATGTGAGGGATTTGGACTGGAATCTTATCGATCTGAAAAATGATTAGCTGTTATTGTACTTAAATAAATAGATTTTGTGGAAGTCATTATCGGGCTTAATCTTCATTTATTTGATGATAACTTGGACGAGAATTTAACTAAATATTAAGGATTATTTAAAAATAATGTATCCTTATAATGATGGGATTTTGAACTTGGACTTATCAGTAGACTCGATTGGAGTGAAATAGACCTTGAGTTGAGAAACATGTGTTTGATTGGAATGGTCATAACTAGTGGATTATACGTTTGCACATTCAATTAGTTACCTTGAATTTGGATCCTTTTGATTGCGCTTGATAGAAGTGAGAGTTGACCGATAATCTTGACCGGATTTAGATAGCGATGACTATTTAGATATGGTGGAGTGTATATTATTTTAGATATTGAAATTTGTATACACCAGTGATTTAGAGGAGGGATATATTGATGACTTAGAGGATTATAGTAAATTGATAGTAATGAGAGACCGTACTACTGATCAATTGAGCTTCGTGATAGGCAATGAACTGAATATTTGATGGTTATAATGACCGTATTGAGATTATGTGTTAAAAAAAACTTATTATTGTTATATCTAATGCAGATGGATGAGACGGCCTGTTGATCAGTGTTCAGACTTAATATAATAATATTTCATGTTACTGAGATTATTAAGAAAATATTGTCAGACCGTAACACATGTATTGTTCCATTATTTTACCATTTACACGGTGATATTGTTCTCATTGTTATTGTTAACACCATTGACATTGTTACTGTCACCGTATCGTCCTAATAATTAAAATAACATGGATATTGATTGTTCTAAATAATAATATAATAAACAATTTACACTAAGATTGGGAAAATTGATGGATGAGACATCGTCTGTATTTTAGGTGGACTTAGGATACAGATTGCGCAATAAAGATAAGGTTCTACTGCAGGGTTTCGGGGGATGACTGACATCCCGTATTGTTTCCATTGTTATTGTTATTGACTAACTAGCTGTAGGACCTGATTCAGCGTCAGGTAATTGGGCCGTGGTTCCGAGTATGTATGAAATCCACCTAAAACATAGATAATGTCTCCAATCGGTCAGTTTCCATAATATGGGATCTCGATTGGCACGTGTGATTGGCATAGTATGGGATGCATCTATTGCAGGTGACAATCGGTGTTCACTGACTTAATTAATAATGATAAATTGTTTATTGTATACTATGACTGACTGTATCCACCTGACATGTACTCTAGGATAAACACTTAACCGTGCTACATGATTCTAGAATAAACTGTTTTTGTTATTGTTTATTTAAATTCTCTTTGTTATTGTGCTCTTGATGATCTGATTGATTTATCATTACATTGTTTTTCATTACATTATATGCACATGCACATTCTCTTTATTTTATACACTCATTGGGAGTTCTGACTTTCTGGACATCCAGGTTCATGTATATTTTATATTGCTGATCAAGTATTTAGAGAGGATCACACGCCTTACGAGGAGCCAGAGTTCTCTTTCTTAATCGTCCCTTCTCGGTATTGTTATTTTCTTTTATTCATGTTGTTCCCTTTGATTTCCTATACTAGACTTTTGTGCTATTCCTTTATTCCTATGCTATCATTGTGTTAGAAATTTTTATGTCATATTGCAGTGATGTTGATCTCATAGTGATTATATAACTTGCTCTGGTCACTTTAAGCTTAGCGTGTATACGTGGGGTATTTTCCTCGCGTATATACGTCGCCGACTCTCGTCGCGACTCCGTTTCCCCGTATTTTGGGAAGCGGGATGTGACGTAAGCTGACCATCTTGATATAACTGTCAAGTGTTTGTTAAAATGCCTCAAAGAAAAAAAAATTAGCCTTTCTTCCCTTTGTGCCTTGCAAGTAGCTTATGCCTAACAGAGTTCCGTATGGATCTTGCGTCAATTTATTTATTTGGTTTTACTAAAATTCAATATATTAATCTTAGAAATGATACCTTGTGTTGCATCGGCCTCGACTTTTGACTGTGACTCTATAAGAGGAATGGAGTCCCTCGTGTGAGCTTCACATAGTTGGCAGCGATTCCGCGCCTTGACCACCTTCGTCACAAATGTGGTTGTGTTTTCACCTTATCAAAGTTGATAATGTCATCTTGATATCCATCTAAAGGGACTAGTAGTTAGTAGTTAAACTATTATCATCCTCAAGGAGACAAGTTATCTCTATCTGAAGCTCCTTAACCTGTTCATTATGATGAACAGTTAGTAGACAATTCCCAAACCTAGTAATTTGGCTGCAAGAATTTTAACAGAGGAGCGGCTGGCTCCCTATCTCATGATGTGCAACCAAATCACACTTAAAGCAGCATCATGTCGTCCACTCAGTCATATACTTCAATAAATGTAGAAATTTTCTTAGGATGGTAAAATATAATGCAATGATTAGATAGGCCGTTCTTTGTCTAAAGATGCTCGCAGTTTTGTTGTCTGGTCAGTTTTTCCATTTCTTTACTGAAAATTTCAGCAGAATTTTGTAGTATTTTGATTAATATTTCTGTGCTGGTGAACTACAAATTTGTACACATATAAAAACACATGCTTATCCAAGTTAACTTTTAACTCTTAATTTTCAGTATATTAAGCTTTAGGATTGTATATTACGCGATGGGAGTTGACCTGATATTTAGTTTCCTTTATTATATTAAAATGCATAGAGAGCAAGGATAAGAACCACCTATAAGCGAGGATATCTGGTCTATTGAAGTAATCCTCAAAAATAGAAAGTAGTAACTATCTATGCTTTTTATGTACATTCTACTTTTCATAAAATATGTTTAAAGTTATTCCATAAAGAAGCCATTGTTTTGATTTTTCCAACTAGTTCTGTAACTATCACAACTTATATTTTCATCATTTTTTTCTTTTTTTTTGCAATCTGATACCAATCAGGCACACACTTTTGAACATGAAGTTATTTTATGCCATGTTGCACGGTTACTTTGATAAAGGAGGCTTCACCCATAACACGGATCCGATACTCGGATTCCCTGATACTTAATAGATACTTGCTGGATACTTCTATGATGTTTTTGAAATTTTAGAGTGTATCTTGGACATATCGAAGACATATAAGAGATGTATCTGAGACTAAAGAGTTAAAAATCTGTAACTCTTCTGGTAGGTTAACAATAGGTTAATGATTCTGTCTGGTAGGCACATTTACATAAGTTTTTTCACTTTTAGTGAATTATATCCCTAGTACTTATTAATCTATATGACTAGAAATCTATATTACCTTAACTATTGTGGGTTTTTTTTTATTGTACAGTTATAGCCTTTCGAGTCCATGTTATGAATAAATAACATTAAACCCACACACAGACGCATAATCTTATTATTGCTTAACAAATCCATTCCTTAATTTTAAGGATACGACAACTTTAAGGATTTCCGTATCCATGTATCTTTATCATGACACAGTGACATTGTATCCATTCTGGTGCAACCTACCTTTTATGTGTCTTGCAAGTCCCTTTTGCTGCTAATTGCACTGCGTGGAAGGCGTTTGACCTGTTTGTTTGTGGTTTGTTGGGGATATTGAAATTCTTTTGTGCTTTTCTGGTGGGGTCTTAACGGACATAGGGGCATTTACAAAGACAAGCAATGCTCGTCCCTAATCAGAAAAGCATAGCCGCATGTAACTTACAAGACTGTTAAGAATGGAAACATTGAACTGTCCATTATTATGCCTTTCCCCTGATTCTAGTCTGGAGGATCATTATGAAACACCATTTAGTAAGGTATGAAATGCCTATTGTAATAAGCCAGTGAGGGCCGGCTCACTGGTAAAGGGTGGGAGTGGTTTTTCTTTTTGTGTGGGGGGAGTTCGGATATGGCCTTTGTATAAAAAAAATGTCTATTGTAATAAATGTGACTTTATGCAAATACTTCATAACTGCATTGTTCTTTTAGAGTTTTGCTAGCCTAACCACTAAATATATTCTTGAATTCTGATAACTCTAGTTTTTGGCTCTGATACCTCAATAAAGATTTGCAAAGCTTGCTATATTTGATCTACTACATGAGACATTTTGAAATTTGTAGTATTCTATCCTCACTCTTTTTTTCCAGAATAGTTGGAGCTCTCTGATGAAAACAGTTCATTACTCTTAAGAGAAATGAAACTACAGCGGAGCCTTGAGGTCTGGAAAATGGGAATGATCAACTATGCTTCTGCTCTCAATATTCAAGAACGGCTATTTTCAGATAGAAAAGCTGGTAAAATTCCAGACACTGTCTTGTCCCTTCAACACCCACCTACTTATACACTTGGAAAGCGTCGAACCTATCACAATTTACTAGTGCCTGAGGCTGACCTCAGAGCCATGGGTGCTGAGCTTCACTACACTGAGAGAGGAGGAGATGTAACATTCCATGGCCCAAGACAAGCTATCCTATACCCCATTATTTCCCTTAGGGATATTGGTTTTGGCGCTAGAAAGTATGTTGAAGGCCTTGAATCAGCAATGATAGATTTAGCGTCTATTTATGGTGTGAAAACTCATCCTGGAACAAACGGTGAGACAGGCGTGTGGGTGGGAGATAGAAAGATTGGTGCAATTGGTGTTAGGATATCTACGGGCATCACATCCCATGGGCTCGCCTTCAATATTGATCCTGATTTGAACTACTTTAAACATATTGTACCTTGTGGGATTGCAGATAAAGAGGTGACGTCCTTGAGAAAAGAGACCGAGATGGAACTTCCAACTGATGAGGTGATACATGAACAGCTTGTTCGTTGCTTTGCAAAATCTCTATGCTTTAGTGATATCCAATGGAGACAGGGTGTAGCATCCTTTATACTGATGAAATCAAGTGAGTTTATGCACATATGTGTGTCATCATTTTGTTTGTTACCTCTGAAATTCTTTAATATGCAAACTTCTGTGAACCTAGAGGAGTTATATGATGAATAAAATCTTATGTATTTATGAAGGTTATTTTAAATGCTTATAAGTATGAACCAAACTGCATTTTCTTTTCTAGTGGCGTTTATAGGTGATCATTTTAACTCTTGGTAATTAGCAAAACTTCTTTAACTAATATATAAAAATAACCACTTAAGAGTTTCCCTTGTGAGTACTCATTTTGAGGAGCATACTGGCAAGGAATATGGGAGGCCTTCTGTGGTGGAGATTTTCTGCCATGAGCGGACGGTCGATTCACACCACAAGCGAGGGTAGAGTGAGTGAAATATAAGTAAAACACAATGCAAACACAGAGATTTTACGTGAAAACTCTTAACTGGGAAAAACCACAAGAGAGAGGAGAAACTGCACTATAATTGTCTGGTTACAGAAAGTACAATGATTTGGAAACAGTGTACAGAATTCAGGTTTTCAGAGTCTTCCTCTTTTCTTTGCTAGGAGAAAATGTCTATTTATTCTCCATATGTTATTAGACTGCAGGTCACTGAACGTGGGTAAGATCTGTACATTATAACGGCTGCGATCTGTGGTGCTGATTTGTTGGAATTGCATGCCGAGGAATCCACCACTATCTATAATTGTTCATATTGAGGGCATTACACGTTATGAATGTGGAAAAGGATCGAGCTGCGTAACTGACGGCAGAGACTGGGGATGATCAGTCGCTGAACTCGAATTGAGGGGCTATGAAGTTTCCAGGATAGAGGAAAATCCGGGATGTCCGAGTGGCAGATTCTTCTGGGATGATCTAATTTCGGGACGGAGGATGGACTTTGGGAGGATCTGGAATGCTGAAAACTGCTGAGTGGATTGAATGATGTGAAAGTCTCGAAGGGGATGCTCAGTTGCTTGGACACGCAGCACCATCTTGATGAGGGTCAATTTTTTACCACGACAGATGTCCCATGTTCTTTCGCTTGTCGGAGCTTACGGAAGGAAAGTCAGAAGAGCAGAGTTAGTAGGAGATCCTTTAATGCCTCGACTTCTCCTTGATATCTGTAAGCTGGAGAGAATTTGGATCGTAAATATGTGTCTTCTGGATGCATTTGGAGATCATGTGACTAGTGGACAGCTAGCACGTCAATCAGTTGGATAGCTTGAGATTTGTAGCTGACGTCTCTTCGAATCCTGGCATCATGATGACTAAGATCGTGTGGCAGAGGTGGTTGGGTATCTTGCTGATTTGCTTGACCTAGGATCTTGAGAAGCGGACCGATTTTCAGGGATTAGGAATTTGAATTGGAGACGATTTGGTTCCTCCTCCATTTATAAATAAGGTAAAACCTCAGGGTGAAAATCAATTATGTTTTCTTATCCAGGAGGTCTTGCTTCAAGGTTGTTCCTTCTCTGCTTCGCTGCCATGTTTTCCTTCTTCTTCATCAGGTGGAGGAAAGAAAGGGAGAGGATGGAGACAGTGGGAATGGATGGCGCAATATGTCACTCGTTGTAATGAGCCTGTCACAATATGTCAACCGTTGTGACAGGGGTTCGTTGTCAGGAGAGATAGGGAGGGCTCCTGCTCCAACTCGGTTTGCTCGTCTAGTCTCTCGCTTGCACGATCCAATTCCGATCTTGAGATTTGGAGTCTTCTTTTCTAATAGCGTGTACGAGGTAGGAGTTGGGGCTGTCTTGGGCGATTACAGAGGCGGATGTGACTCATCGGCAATCTTGCTTGTCTTGGAGTCTTCATTCTAACGGACACCGCTTCCTCGTGCTTGGAGACTCTCTTCTTGTAGTGAGCAATATGAGGAGAGTATAAGGGGTGTTTCATTTGGACATTACCAATAAAGCACTCCTTTTAGAGCTCTGACCTTTTCCTCAGAGTAAAAGGTCGGTGGTGTGATATCATCACTGACTTATAGGTCTTGGAGGTTCCATCCTGCTCGGACATCGCTGCCTCATGTGTCTTGCCGCAGTCCGTCTGGAGCTCCGGGCGTTGTAGTGGCTTCGGAGGGCATTCTAAAAGTCCATCTCACTCTTTTGTGATATGAGGTAGGTGGCGGCATCGGTTGGCTTCTTTGGAGGCGTGTTGCAGACGGAGAGGAGAAGATTCTTTATCTGGAGGATCTCTCACTTTTGTGAAGGAACCTCTCGGAGCTTTTTCCGAGGTCTTTAGGCAGTGGTGTGAGCAATGAGATCGTGTCTTCTGACAGATCCAGAGGATATGTTCTCGGAGTTTGGAGGTGAGGCTGGACGTAGCGGCAAGATAGAATGATCGAATCGGGATCATATGATTTCTTTTCAAAAAAGTGTAAATTCGAAACTGTAATGGAGTTTTGTATTTCTTTTGTTAGATGTAATCAAATATGTATTTGAAGGGATATGTTCGGTATGGACTTTTCAGAGTAAAACATATTTAAATGTCTTTGAAAAAGAAATGTTAGTTTAGATCTTGCCTGGTTGTTCTACCGTTGGTCTTGTTCGGAATCGATCATGTCTCCTCGGAGTGGCTGTCTTTAACTCTAGGATGTTTGATTTGGCATGTGAATAGTTTGGTAAGCTTGCGATGTTCTCGAGTGGGGGTAGGAATCCCATCAACAGTACGTGTAAGTTCTTGGCCTTCGATTGGGGGAAATCTCAACAGTGGAGTTGGGCCTTCGAGTGAGGAAAATTCCAGCAGCGGAATTGGGCCTCCGAGTGGGGGAAATCCCAACAACGGAGTGTGAAATTTGATAGGGCTCTGAGTGGGAGAAATCTCATAGCGGAGGGATGATGCACACACAAGCATGCAATGGTACAACTTAAATTATATGTTAGATGTAGCATAATAAGAATTAATGTAAGACGTAATTAAATAGATTGGCTGATAATACTACATATGCTCAGCTTCTAATCACACGAAACTAGTAACGTCGAGAGGATAATCCAAATAAGAAAGCACTATGTATATATCATGTGTCTCGTGCGGTTATAGGGTTAAACATACACAACCATGTCATCCTGACATGAGTAACACATGCAAATATTCACAAAGGTGGTATTCGGATTATACCTGGGCGACTGTGTCTTTTTCGGTATGTTGATGTCTCCAATCTCTAATCAATGAAACTAGTACGTCGAGGGGATAATCCAAACAAAAAAATCTTCATGTATATACCATATATTTCATGCAATTAAAGGCTCTCTAGAACTCTTATATGCAAATTAGAAAGAGGCCTGAAGGAGGGTGTCACCCATTGACAGATTAGATGTGTCAACTCGAGTGAAAAAAATCTCATCAGCGTAGTGTCAATTCGAACCTCCGAGTGGAGAAATCCCAACAACAGAGTTGTGCCCTGAGTAGAAAAATTCCATCAGCAGAGTGGTTCACAGTTGCTTCATAGTGAGAAAAATCCCATCAGCGTCGGTAGGGACTGAAGTGGGGGGTATAACCCATCGAACATTGGATGTGTCTTCTCAGAATGAAAAAAAATTCCAGCAGCGGAGTGGCGATCTGGCATAGACCCGGCAGAGGGAAAACTGTCTAGGGGTTTATCCGCCTGTTCGCATCAGATGAGGGAGCCCGTAGGCTAGTGTTTGTGTTTTTCGCGTGGGTGAAATTCCATCAGCGGACATCAAATGGGGGCTCTGAGAGGGAAAAATCTCTGCAGCATAGTAGGGAGCCGAGTGGGGAAATCCCACATCAGAGGTTTTTTAATTCCCGTAGGCTAATCGAGAAAGGGCCTGTGGGCAAGTTTACGTTGCCGTCTCTGAGTGGATGAAATTCCACCAGCGGAGCGTACAGACAAGTCCTCCGAGTGGGAGAAATCCCATCAGTGGAAAGGACCGACTCTGAATGGGAAAATCCCATCAGCAGAGTAGTTTCGAAGTGGAATAATCTATTAGTGGAATGTCTAGACACGGCCTCCAGATGGAGGAAATTCCATCAGTGGAAGGACCAACTCCGAGTGGGAAATCCCAGCAGCGGAGTGTTTCGAGAGGAAAATCTCATCTGCGGAGCGTCTAGCTGGAAGGACTGCAATAGTTAGGAGCAAAAAATATCATTTTATTCAATATTGAAATGAATATATGGAATTGGAATGCAGAAAATGGTAGGGATATGAGTATCTCCTGTCTCTGGAAATGTGGACTCACTCAATTGCTTTGTATTGGTAATTAAGTGTTGTAACTGGACAAGCGGTGGAGCGTTGAACTGTCCGGATCCGAAGGCTGCTTCGTAGTGAGGATGTACTCTTTGAGGAATCTTTGTTGGATGAGCTCTTTCAGGTACTTCTAGAGGGCCCAACATGGATGGTCTTGTGTCTCTTGCAATCATGATAAGAGC
>JAVJIF010019147.1:0-32442 GCA_038442645.1 Agave tequilana | reverse complement strand
GACCGCAAAAAATATTAAAATAAAAAATTAAATTAAAAAAAATTAAAAAAGACTAAATTAGAATGCAAGTGAGATTTACATGATCACAAAATTAACTGTTTTGAGTTACAACTTAATACAAATGAGATTTACATGACCTCAAAATTAAGTATAACATCATGGAAGTAAAGAAATGATTGTGTAGGTGAAAGGGAAGAGAGAAAAAGAAAGGAGTTTTCTTATTTTCTTTTCCGATATTTGAGTAGATAAGAAAGTAAGAAATGACTATTTCCTTGCTTCCCCTCGCTGCTTTGAATCCAAACAGATTTCAATGCCTTGTCCATGCTCTCCTCTTGAAGAAGAGGGTTAAGAAAGCCAACGGAGTTTTGGCCAGATGAACTCTCTAGCTTTTTTGGCAGATGTACTACTCCAAAACGTTTACTGAAGAATGGTATTCATGTTTTTGTGAACCGGTTTATGTGTCTGAGTCATACATAACATACATTTTGAGAGGGTCAATCCTATGTTGACACGTGAGATTGGCCCTTTTATAATATCGTATGACTCACACTTCTTGCAATATTATAATAGAATCAGTCACACATATCAACACTGAATTAACCCTCTTAAAATATGTGTGTGTGAGCCGCACAAAAAAACCGTACCATGTTTTTGTTATTATATTTTTTCTTTATTGCACAGAGATGCCTCGAGAAAAGTGAAACAAAAGTTTAAAGAGTGAACACGTGACACACAAAAAAAAAAAGTGATAAATAAATAAGTCTATAAAAGAAGGAGATAAAAGTTGCAGATAAAAAATAAAAAAATAGCAAACAATTCACTTGCACAACATTACCATTTTTTTTCTTCGTTTTTTTTGGCTAGGATCTATCATAATATTGCATGTAAAAAGGCTTGGGGTGAACCAACTACCAAAAGTCAGCACCATCATTTTCATTAAACTGTAATAATGTAATAATAGTAAAATCTCATGCAATCATGCGAAACAAGAGTCGGATTGGAGGTGACAGACTCACAGAAATGATCATACAGAGAGAATTGCAACTGCAAGCCCACAACAACAAGCCTAATGGGCTCAATGGGCCTACCTTGGAACAAGTTGGTAGCCCATTTGATTCATTCAATAGGCTTATGGGCCTATTTGTTTCGCGTGGGCTCTTTTCCAGCTTTTGTCTGAGAGCGGCTGCACTCCGTCTATTAGGGCCCTCTGCACAAACACTAATCTCCTAAACAGGCCCAACGGTTAAACTTTAGATTTGCTCTCCAATGATCACCAGAAGAGAACATGTCGAGTTAATTTTATGAACTGGGCTAATATTTATGCGATAAAGTAGGTACATGCATTTTTTTTAAAATAACCATTTACAAATTTTTTATAAAGTAGCATCATAGCATGGAAACAGGCTTTATAGTTCAAAACTTTCAATATTTGCATCTGTACACCCCACCTCATACTCGCACAAAGACTAAATTATTAAGTAATTGTTTTCCCAATCTTCAACCCTTTACAATAATTTTGCTCTTCGGTCATTGTAATGTAATGTCTAAAAGTTTTTAATGTTTTTATTTTTATTTTTTTAAAACTAAACAAAGCAACTCATGCTTGTATATCTACAAGCTTTGCAGACAACAATCCATCTCCTCTCCTCTTCTTCTCTTGTGAACACTACAGCAATTATTAGTCTGTTCATTGACCCACCTCCATTATTTTAGTTTGCTACATTTTCTTGTGAGAGTAAATACTAAAGAACACAATTATTACGCAACACATGTGAAACATTTCGCCAAAGAATATAAATTATTAATGCTTTTCAACATGTAGAGATAAACTTGAATAATTTAATGATCAAGGACTTCAATTCAGAGCTCGATAACATTTGTCAGCCTTATCGTCCGAAAATAATAAATAAAAGAAATTCAAACACGCGTTCAATCTTATATAATGTGATCCCGTTCTTGCTTTCTACAACGAAGACAAAATATTTGGGTTCTAGAATAATAGAGGAAATTACTAAATTGTCCTAAATTGACTTTTGCGATTGTTCAAATTGTGAACTTATCCATTGATGGGGAGAATCAAGGTAGGGGGTTTCAAATCTTTTATGAGTCAGTTCAAGTGCATGCATCAAGGGTTCGGTTCATATGTGTGAGTCACACACACATACAATAAGAGGGTCAATCACGAATTGACATATGTATTAATCCTTTTATAATATGCTATGTGTGTGGGCATCACTCACATATTATAAGAGATTATAAGAGATCCAATCCACGTGTCAACGCGAGATTAACCCTCTTATTGTATGTGTGTGTGGCTCACACACATGAGCTGAACCCGCGTCTCAAGCCTGACATGTAAAGTCTTTTTCCTTTTTCATTCTTTCAATTATTTCGAGAGGGGTGAAAATCACATTAAGCTTTGTTTGGGCTAAAGGTTAAAAAAAAAAGAAGGATTAGAATGGTAGGTTAAAATCATTGCAGAAAAAAAGAGAGAGAGAAAAGTAAAAGGTAATTTATTTCGCCCGTTATCAAAAAGTTAAGCATAATTTTGTGCACATTTTAGTGTTTGGATGGGATAAAAATATTAATAAATTCTTGTACAAATAAAACTGTTTTCTCTTAATCCCTAAAATAAGAGATGGATTTTTTTAACCCTTTCTTAACATGAGTCAACCTAAATCTTTGATTATCTCGGGTTAAAAAAAATTTAATTCTTTAGGTGTCATTTGGTGAGGGATTAAGAGCATCTCCAAGGGTCCCTTATTTAAAGGGATGGAAGAGGTTAAGGGTCCATTAAAGAGCTATTGGTCCCCAACTATACCTTTAATTATTATTTATGTATTAATTAATTATTAAATATTACTTTTGCATTAATTAATTATTAATTTTCAATAATTAAGAATCTCCTGTATTAATCTAGTATTTAATAATATATTAAATATTAACTAAATTGATTTATATATTATTTTATATATCAATTAAATTTACTAAAACATATTTCATGTCAGTTGTTGAAGGTTGAGACAAAAAAAGATATGAACAAATTAAAGAAAAAACAAAAAGTTAAAACTAGTGGGGGTCCATATGTTAACGAGGCTGCTAAAATTTTTGTCTCATCAATTAAGGATACTTGTAGGGGCTTGAATTGGGAGGGGGTGAACTTCGACCCCTTGAGAGGGGGAACACATAGATGAACCTAACCCCCGCCAGAGGGGCAGATCTTGGCGATGGAAGGAGGCGAGGACCAAAAAGCTATAAAGAGACAGGAAGTCAGAGAGAGATTCGGATCGAGAGCTAGAGCTAGAGAGGGGAGAGAGAGAGAGGGGGGAGAGAGAGAGAGAGAGAGAGAGAGTGTAACAACCAAATTTTTATGGTACATAATTTCTCCTCAATTTACATATTAAGAAGTTTGGTTAAAGAAGTAGTCACCCCCATAATTTTATATCAACAAATTAAACTTAACTTATAGACCCACTCCCCTTTTCATTTTTTTTTATTATTATTTGATTTTTGTGGGGTGACCAAAAAAATGTTTAACATGAAGGCTCATGTGCATATATTTTGGGCAAATTATGACTTAGGAAATGATAAAAGAAAATGTTAACCTAATCCATCATATCCCCTTAATCACCAAGCTTATCCTAATAACTCCTTAGTGGTAAGTATGTATTAGGGGGAAAATTAAAGGGGCTAATATTATGTAATCATCATGCTTATCCTAATAACCTTTTAGAGGTGAGTGTGTATTAAAGGAGGGGATTAAGTGGGCTAATGACCTTTGGAAGTTGGGCTTCCATGTGGCACCTTGAGAGAGAGCCCTTGGCCTTGTGGCATCATAAGGATGCACCACCTAAGTCTTGCAATTCCAAGAGGTTGACCAAGCTTGCCTCTTCATCTTCTTCACTCAAAAATTCTGGAGAAAATTCTCCCAAATTCTGAAAATTTTCCTTGTTAGTGAGAAGAAATTGAAGCCTAAAATTCGCCCATTTCACCTCACCCTTAGAAATCTAAGAGTTGAAACTAGGGTAACCTCTTCTAGCCCAAATCTCTATTCCTAATAGCTCTGAAGCAAAATCCACGGGAGGGAAGGCAGGAGCTCAGGCTCACAGCAGGCAGAGCCGCGACTGCACGCGGGACTCTGCCACTTTGCCGCAGAGCCGCGGCAATATTGGGGATTTCGCGGCAATTCCAGGGAGGAGAGGGCTGATTTTGGAGGAGGAGCTTCCTGGCAAGTCGTGGAGAAGTTCTAGCAACCTAAATCAGCTTTCCCTTGTCGCCCAATCCTCTGTTCCAGAGCTTGGTAACTTGGTGAGTAAACCTAACTCTTAGGGTTATAATCCTTTATCCAAAGTTGAAAAACAATAATTAGAAATTTTGTAGATGACTCTCAAGGGTAGAAATTTCTGTTCTTGGGTAGTGGCTACTGTTTTTGTGACATCTTCATACTAGATGAAAATCTAAGGAGTTTTACCTAGCCTCTATGCCCATACATCATGTTGTGATAATTTGAATATGTAATATACATGTTTAGCTCACTATGTAAACTTAAATGAGGGTAC
Source organism: Agave tequilana (assembly GCA_038442645.1). Taxonomy (NCBI): domain Eukaryota; kingdom Viridiplantae; phylum Streptophyta; class Magnoliopsida; order Asparagales; family Asparagaceae; genus Agave; species Agave tequilana. Next base: position 27,883 of record JAVJIF010019147.1, on the reverse strand, counting down.
TTAGCCTATATAATTCGCTGTTTTGATAATTGTGCTTGTGTTAAAAGAGATTCAATGGGTATTGCATAGTAATGGTGATGCTATATTAACTAGATGTGAAATACATGTGTAAAGAGATATGTTCTAAAGTAATAGTAAGCCTAAGTGAACCAATTTGATACTTTAATTCGCTGTTTTTCCTATTCAATATTATGATGGTCAAATTATTATGGATATAGCCTAATCTTGGTCCTTTATAATAGAATATAGGATGGTGCATTATGTAAGGTCGAGGACTTGCACGAGTAGCACTCCACAATAGTCGACCAATTGACTTGATTCATATGTTCCTTGTTCACTAAAGTGCTCGGGGAAAATACCCCTCTCTACAATGCAATATTGTGTTAAGTATTGGTAAATTATGGAATAATGCATATGTTCATATGGAATGAATGTGACGTGATTATGATGTTCTTATGATGTGGGGTGAATCCCAGATACATGTATTCTTTCTTTCATTGTTGCACACTATTTCGGACATGACACGTAAATTGGTTTCAATTGCTTGTGTGCATATTGTATATTACCACTGCATGATGTATTTTGTGTTAAGGAGGAAGGGGCCGTGCGGGAGCCGGTAGGAGGGGGGAAGACGGGAATTGATATCTATATATATATACATAAGGAGGAAGGGGCCGTGCGGGAGCCGGTAGGAGGGGGGAAGACGGGGAAACTTATATGCATATACATATATTATATATATAAGGAGGAAGGGGCCGTGCGGGAGCCGGTAGGAGGTGGAAGACGGGGAAATTCATTTCAGATTGAATGATATTCATATTGACTGTTAAGTTGCATTTATGTTTGTTAATGCTTATGTTAAATTAAGTTATCACTTTATGTATACAACGAACCTAGTTGAGGTGAGTGGACTCACCCATGATAACATTACACATGCGCATACATTATATCTCTGTATCTTGATATGGTTAGATGCAACCTTTGGTAATGTAGGCATGTAGACCATATTTGTATGGAGCTTGGAATAAGTAATGCAACTTGAACAAACTGTCGTTTATAAGACCCACCCTATATTACTTCTTCTTAATTGATTATCTTATGAATTCATTGTACTAATTCCCTATGATATGGTTTACTCATTGAGCTGTCGAGCTCATTGGAATTTCGTTACATCTTTTCAGGTTTGGATAAAGGTAAGGGACCCCTCTAATGGAAAGGCTAAGTTATGGATGGCAGGATGTATTGTTGTATCATTTTGGTTTTGCTATATGATCTTATATGTGTAGGATAGACCCTATGGGAGCCTTTATTGAAGAATATGTTAAGTGGTACTTGATGTATATTTTATCCTTGTAGCAGTTGAGACCTTTGTCTTGTATGTGATACTATATTCTGGGTTGTGTATCCCTTAGGTATGTATGCCTTGAAATTTTGGATCGATGGCAAAATATGGAAATGCAAACTGTTGGGTTGGAACTCTTGAAATGTGATGTAAAGGCTATGTTTACAATGGAAAGAACCAAGTCATGATATATGTTGTAGTTAAGGATTGGTTTATATGATTGATAAGTAGGCCGGGTGTGCCGAAATTATTTGGAGATATAAGTAGGCCTTCGAGCCGAAATCTTGATTATTGTAAGTGAGAAATACAGAAATATTAAGGATGATGCTGCCAAAATTTTCCTCAACTTAAGGTTAACGGAGATAAATGTTGTTGTAGGCCTAATCTTGTTGATTAGAAACTGGGGCTGTTACAATTGGTATCAGAGCATGGTTTAGGCAAGGTTAGCCTAGGTAGATGTGGTATGTACGACTGACTATGGAGTCATGTATAGGTGTACTAGAGTAAGTTAGAGGTGGGATATGAGGATGGTGGTATAGTTTTAGAGTATTTGGCCCTGAAATGTAAGATATTTAACTGTTCTCCACATTTGAATATGGGTACGCGCATACCTTAGTTCAAATGAATCTTGCAAAGGGTGCAGGCCCTTCTGTAAGAAATTCCAGTGTTATGGGACATCGGAAAAGAAGAACAATCAAAATACCACATAAGTCGGGGTCAGAACCTATTAGTAGGACAGTTATGCATAAGGGAAATTTATGAAAGATCGGCATGGTTATATAAGTGGTGATTTACTATCCTATCTTGATTTTTTCATGCAAATTATTGCTTTGAGGAGAATTGGAAGGCACATCGGCTAATATAAATGTCTTGCTTCTACAGATGGGAGATTCTGAGATGTCTGGATCATCGTCTGACGGTCCGGAGTCAGAAAGTTTGAGCTGGATAGCGGACCCAATGGACTGGGAGTTTGAATCTGACGAGACCGATCCAAATGTCATTCTTAAAGGTTCCCCAGATGATTTAAATGCAGAGATTCACATGGGGCAAGATGAGGCAGACGACATTAATGAGGCAGAAAGTGCCATTAGAGATGCACCAGTAGCTGAGGACTTGGGAGTCCTACCCAATGAGGAGATGAACCCTGACGGAAGGATTTTCGTTGGGGGTATTTGGTGGAATTCTTGCTGGGTGGAAGATATGGACCTGTACGATGATAATGAAAATTGGGGATGTGATTTGGATACTGTACTGGAGGAAGTAGAAGAAGAACCAATGGAAGAAGGACCAGAAGAAGAAGAACCGGTAGAAGAAGAGCCAACAGAAGAAGAGGATCCAGAAGAGGAACCTGTGAGGGAAGACCAGGAGGAGAGCTCCTCGGGATCCAACATCACTCCTTGATAGGAGTTTAGTTGGGCGGCATTTTTGTTTTTGTCGTTTTTGTTTTTGAAGTAAAGGAATGTCGATTCACATGAGTATATATTTTTTTTGTAAGGAAAGTGGTCACAATAGTTACATGTATGAACCTGTATCCCTTTTTGACTGCATCGGTATGTTTGAACGAATGCAGCCATGCTAATGTATATGTTGTTATGAAAACGCTTTATGCATAAATGAAATCAGTGTTTTGTTTGTGAACTATTCTACTTGTATCATTGAGTTACCTTTGATTATGTGCAACTATTCTTCTAGGTATTAGATGGATTTGAATTTTCCTCCATCCGATGCCAACTCGGAGGGCAACGTCCCATTGCACAGCGCAATTGGGAGCGTCCATCCCCCGGCAAGTCAAGAAATTCTGAGTGGGCAGTCTAATGCTAATCGGGGAGTGCCGGACAGAATCCCGGATTGGCTGTTGCAGTTGGCAAGCGTGAACAACCCCCGCAGAGCTCTTGAACAATTTCAAAAGCTCAACCCACCAGCTTTCAGAGGAGGAGTTGACCCTATCCAAGCGGAAGAATGGCTCCGACAATTGAAAAGATACTGGATGTAATAGAATGTACTGAGACCCAGCGAGTATCTTTTGCTTCTTTCATGTTCCAAGGAGAGGCCGAGCGCTGGTGGGAGATGGTAAAAGGAGGAGCTAAGAACCTGGGAAGGGAGATCTCTTGGAACTTCTTAGTTGCAAAGTTCAATGAAAAGTACATCCCTGGAGTAGTAAAGGACCGACTTGCGATGGAGTTCCAAGAGCTGAAGCAGGAACAATGGACAGTAAGTCACTATGAAGCTAAATTCACTCAGCTGTCCAGGTATGCCGAGAAGTTGGTGTCCGAAGAGGAAGATAGGACGAAGAGGTTCGTTAGAGGCTTGAGGCCGGAGATCAGGAGTAAGCTGATCCCTTTTCAACTGCAAGCTTACAGTCAAGCTGTAGAGAAGGCAATGGAAATTGAAAGGGATATGCAGGAGAATCAAGAGATGAGAACCAGGGAACTGCCCTATATGAAGCGCCCCGGTATAATAATGCACCGAGTTTTGGAACTCAGTCGTTGAGGCCCGACAGAGGCACGGGGTCTTCCATCATGCCCATCCAGGGAAGCAAGATGAACACATGGCCAAGCATAGGGGATTACCCCATTCAGCATCACCAATGTCCTCCCAACGCTCCAACTTTGCAGGAAACCAGCGGTGTCCAAGGTGCAACCAAAGTCACACCGGTAGTTGCGCACCGGTAAGCAATGCTTTTTCTGCGGAAGAATGGGTCACATGAGGAGGGACTGCCCGAATTTACATGGAAACCCAGGAGTTAGCAGAGGGACGGGAAGACCAACCATGGGAATCGCCCCCACAACAGGAGGACCAACTACCGCTTATCGACAACCTTTCAACAGAACTCGCTCGGCCACGACACAAGCATCTGTACAACAACCAAGAGTTCAGGGGAGGATGAATGCGATCACTCAGCAGGAGGCCCGAGCATCCAATGCCGTAGTGGAAGGTACCGTCTATGTATCCGAAAATGTTGCTCGAGTATTGTTTGATCCCGGTGCTACACACTCTTTTATTTCTTCATCTTTTGCTGCAACAATTAACATGGAATCCGAACCCTTGAACTATCAACTAGTGGTGTCAACCCCTGTAGGCGCCAGAGTGACCACTAGCGAGTGTTATAAGGGATGTAAAATCATCATAGGTGAGATGAATACACAGGCAGACCTGATCAAGCTAGGAGAAATGGAGTTTGACATCATCCTAGGTATGGACTGGTTTTCCACATATCGGGTTCATGTAGATTGTTATCAGAAGAAGATAATTTTTAAGTTGGAAGGGACTCCCGAAAGAGTTTATGAAGGGATGAAGAATAGAATCAGCACTCCAGTTATTTCTGCCTTAAAGGCCACTAAGTTGTTGAGGCAAGGGTGTCAAGGATTTTTGGCAACCCTTATTGGTGAAGAAGACATGAAGATTAAGATTGAAAACATAGAAGTTGCGAGAGACTATCCTGATGTTTTTCCGGAGGATCTACCCGGCTTACCCCCAGATAGAGAAGTAGAATTTTCCATCAACCTTCTACCTGGGACAAGTCCCATATCCAGGGCACCTTATAGGATGGCACCCGCAGAAATGAATGAATTGAAGGACCAATTGCAAGAGTTGCTAAGCCTCGGTTTTATTCGGCCGAGTGTATCACCTTGGGGTGCTCCGGTATTATTTGTTAAGAAGAAGGATGGGAGCATGAGGCTGTGTATAGATTATCGAGAACTGAACAAGGTCACAATCAAGAATCGATATCCATTGCCGAGGATTGATGACCTATTTGATCAACTCCAGGGTGCCAGCATATTTTCTAAGATAGATCTAAGGTCTGGATATCATCAATTACAGATCAAACCGGAAGATGTTTCTAAGACTGCCTTTCGGACCAGATATGGCCATTATGAATTTTTGCTAATGCCATTTGGCTTGACCAATGCTCCAGCAGCATTTATGGATTTGATGAATAGAATTTTTCAGCCATATCTAGATCAGTTCGTAGTGGTGTTTATTGATGATATACTGATCTATTCAAAGAGCAAAGAGGATCATGAAAAACACTTGAGGATAGTATTACAGTTATTGAGAGAGAAGCAACTTTATGCAAAGCTTAAGAAGTGTGAGTTCTGGCTGAAGGAAGTTGGGTTCTTGGGTCACATTATAAATGAAGAAGGAATACCAGTGGACCCCGCGAAGATAGAGGCGATAAAGGGATGGCCTCAACCTACCAATGTCACTGAGGTGCGAAGCTTCCTAGGATTGGCTGGTTATTACCGGAGATTTGTAAAAGGATTTTCTAAGATAGCTGCACCCTTATCCCAGTTAACGAAGAAAGGCCTCAAATTCCATTGGGGAGATGATCAGCGGAAGAGCTTTCAAGAACTAAAAGATAAGTTAACATCAGCTCCGATCCTAGCCATGCCCATTGGAAACGAAGGCTATGTTGTTTTCAGTGATGCATCAAAGTCAGGCCTGGGGTGTGTATTGATGCAAAATGGGAGAGTAATTGCATATGCTTCTAGACAACTAAGGAACCATGAGAAAAATTACCCTACCCATGATCTTGAGTTGGCTGCAGTCATTTTTGCCTTGAAAATTTGGCGGCACTACCTTTATGGAGTATCATGTGATATTTACACAGATCACAAAAGCCTGAAATATATTTTCACCCAAAAGGAACTGAATATGCGCCAAAGAAGATGGTTGGAGTTGATGAAGGACTATGACTTGGACATTCATTATCACCCTGGAAGGCCAACGTGGTGGCCGATGCTCTGAGCCGGAAGTCTGGGGGATCCTTGGCAGCACTGTTAACACAGCAATCGGAGTTGATAAAGGAGATGGAAAGAATGCAACTTGAAATTCACATAAGAGGGCCCCGGGATGGAGGGAACCATATAAATCAAATTAGTATCGGTTTCGATCTCTATGAGGAAATCAAGGAAGCTCAAAGGAAAGATGATCAGACAGCTAAAAATTTTGAGAAGGTGCAAAGAGGTGAAACCCAAGAATTTATCATTTCCAGGGGATTACTGAGGAAGGGAAACCGAATAGTTATACCGCCAGATTTTAAACTCAAGGAACAAATTCTAACTGAAGCCCATTGCACCCCTTACACCGCTCATCCTGGAACAACCAAGATGTATCAGGATTTGCAGGCAAACTTTTGGTGGAAGGAATGAAGAAGGACATAGCAAATTTTGTACAGAGATGTTTGATATGCCAACAAGTTAAGGCTGAACATAAGAAGCCTCCTGGACTCCTCATGCCCTTGCAAATCCCTGAATGGAAGTGGAGTAATATTACTATGGATTTTGTGACAGGACTCCCTAGATCCCCTCAAGGTTATGATGCCATCTGGGTGATAGTCGATCGACTTACCAAGTCCGCTCATTTTCTGCCCATACGAATAAACTATTCGATGGATAGATTAGCCCAGATTTACCTCCGAGAGATAATCAGGATTCATGGAGTCCCTGAGACGATTGTGTCAGATCGCGACCCTCGGTTTCAGTCAAGGCTATGGATCAGTCTATCCCAAGCTCTGGGCATCAAGCTACACCCAAGTACAGCTGCTCATCCGCAAACCGACGGACAATCAGAAAGAACTATACAAATATTGGAAGACATGCTGAGAGCATGCGTGTTGGATTTCGGGGGAAATTGGGAAAGATACCTATCATTAGTGGAGTTTGCATATAACAATAGTTATCAATCTACTATTGGAATGCCACCGTTCGAGGCCCTGTACGGCAGGAAGTGTAGATCCCCAATTTGCTGGGAAGAGATTGGAGACCGAACATTATTCGGAGCTGACATAGTGATAGATACAACAGAGAAGATCCGGATGATAAGGAAGAGAATGAAGGCGGCCCAGAGTAGACAGAAGACATATGCGGATCGGCGCCGAAGACCTTTGGAGTTTACAGAAGGCGACAAAGTTTTCTTGAAGGTATCACCAATAAAAGGGATGGTACGGGGTGGCAAACGGAATAAGTTAGACCCCCGGTATATTGGACCCTTTGAAATACTGGAAAGAATTGGACCTCTGGCATATCGGTTAGCTTTACCACCAGAAATTGAGAAAATACATGACGTATTTCATGTGTCCCAATTGAGGAAGTATGTGCCAGATCCGAGCCATGTTCTTAGATACTCACCACTGCAGCTCCAAGACGACTTGTCATGTACTGTGGAGCCGGTTCAAATCCTTGACAGGAAGGAGAAACAACTGCGAAACAAAGCAATCCCTTTAGTGAAGGTTTTATGGAGGAGTAAAGAAATTGAGGAAGCCACCTGGGAATCAGAGGATGAGATGATGCAGAACTACCCGCGACTTTTCCAAGGTACGTCAGGCTTCGGGGACGAAGCTCTCTTTTAGGAGGGGAGAATGTAACAACCAAATTTTTATGGTACATAATTTCTCCTCAATTTACATATTAAGAAGTTTGGTTAAAGAAGTAGTCACCCCCATAATTTTATGTCAACAAATTAAACTAACTTATAGACCCACTCCCCTTTTCATTTTTTTTATTATTATTTGATTTTTGTGGGGTGACCAAAAAAATGTTTAACATGAAGGCTCATGTGCATATATTTTGGGCAAATTATGACTTAGGAAATGATAAAAGAAAATGTTAACCTAATCCATCATATCCCCTTAATCACCAAGCTTATCCTAATAACTCCTTAGTGGTAAGTATGTATTAGGGGGAAAATTAAAGGGGCTAATATTATGTAATCATCATGCTTATCCTAATAACCTTTTAGAGGTGAGTGTGTATTAAAGGAGGGGATTAAGTGGGCTAATGACCTTTGGAAGTTGGGCTTCCATGTGGCACCTTGAGAGAGAGCCCTTGGCCTTGTGGCATCATAAGGATGCACCACCTAAGTCTTGCAATTCCAAGAGGTTGACCAAGCTTGCCTCTTCATCTTCTTCACTCAAAAATTCTGGAGAAAATTCTCCCAAATTCTGAAATTTTCCTTGTTAGTGAGAAGAAATTGAAGCCTAAAATTCGCCCATTTCACCTCACCCTTAGAAATCTAAGAGTTGAAACTAGGGTAACCTCTTCTAGCCCAAATCTCTATTCCTAATAGCTCTGAAGCAAAATCCACGGGAGGGAAGGCAGGAGCTCAGGCTCACAGCAGGCAGAGCCGCGACTGCACGCGGGACTCTGCCACTTTGCCGCAGAGCCGCGGCAATATTGGGGATTCCGCGGCAATTCCAGGGAGGAGAGGGCTGATTTTGGAGGAGGAGCTTCCTGGCAAGTCGTGGAGAAGTTCTAGCAACCTAAATCAGCTTTCCCTTGTCGCCCAATCCTCTGTTCCAGAGCTTGGTAACTTGGTGAGTAAACCTAACTCTTAGGGTTATAATCCTTTATCCAAAGTTGAAAAACAATAATTAGAAATTTTGTAGATGACTCTCAAGGGTAGAAATTTCTGTTCTTGGGTAGTGGCTACTGTTTTTGTGACATCTTCATACTAGATGAAAATCTAAGGAGTTTTACCTAGCCTCTATGCCCATACATCATGTTGTGATAATTTGAATATGTAATATACATGTTTAGCTCACTATGTAAACTTAAATGAGGGTACTTAGCCTATATAATTCGCTGTTTTGATAATTGTGCTTGTGTTAAAAGAGATTCAATGGGTATTGCATAGTAATGGTGATGCTATATTAACTAGATGTGAAATACATGTGTAAAGAGATATGTTCTAAAGTAATAGTAAGCCTAAGTGAACCAATTTGATACTTTAATTCGCTGTTTTTCCTATTCAATATTATGATGGTCAAATTATTATGGATATAGCCTAATCTTGGTCCTTTATAATAGAATATAGGATGGTGCATTATGTAGGGTCGAGGACTTACACGAGTAGCACTCCACAATAGTCGACCAATTGACTTGATTCATATGTTCCTTGTTCACTAAAGTGCTCGGGGAAAATACCCCTCTCTACAATGCAATATTGTGTTAAGTATTGGTAATTATGGAATAATGCATATGTTCATATGGAATGAATGTGACGTGATTATGATGTTCTTATGATGTGGGGTGAATCCCAGATACATGTATTCTTTCTTTCATTGTTGCACACTATTTCGGACATGACACGTAAATTGGTTTCAATTGCTTGTGTGCATATTGTATATTACCACTGCATGATGTATTTTGTGTTAAGGAGGAAGGGCCGTGCGGGAGCCGGTAGGAGGGGGGAAGACGGGGAATGATATCTATATATATATACATAAGGAGGAAGGGGCCGTGCGGGAGCCGGTAGGAGGGGGAAGACGAGGAAACTTATATGCATATACATATATTATTGTTGGGTATCCTGCTTAACAAGAATCAATCTGACAACTAATCAAGATCACTGAGATATCAACAATCTAATTGGCCAAGTCGGCAAATATCAGGTGGGAGGTTTTCCGTTCAATAGAACGTTCCTTAATTTAAGAACCACCTTTCAATTTCCTTCCTTGGTTTAAGCACCAATTAGACTGAATCCAAGTCAGTCTCGATATACTGTAAAGTATATCCCCTGTATAAAGGACTTAATCCACTTATACAGTAACACTTAGACTAAATCTAAGTCAATCTCGATATACTGTAAAGTATATCCCCTGTATAAAGGACTTAGTCCCCTTATACAGTATTTGAAGTGAGGTACGCTTACAGCGAATCTCCTTAAGACAATTACGTCCCCCGCACCGGTGCTAACGGGATAATGGACGCTGGTCTCCCAAGATACAACACTTCTTCACGGTATTTGGATAGCACTACCAAATTACCGTACGGTCGAACCGTAGTCAACCAGTACCTACACAGGATTAGCAAAACAGCGGTATAACGACAAATTTCAAATGAATATTTGTCTTACTCTTTTGGAGGAACACCCACTGTTGAGGACGTAGGAAGGTTGAAGAATTTTGACAGAATCTCCTTTAGGAAGTCGCTTTGGATTCCCACTTCACTTGGAAGTCGCGGATTCCCACTTCGTTGGAAGTCGCTCTGGAAGTCGTGGATTCCCACTTCGCTGGAGCCCAGTTCAGAACCGAAGTCAGAACTTTTAGAGAGAGAGAGAAATCTCAGATTTTGTGTGTGTTAAAATGAGAACTTGGAATGCTTTATATAGCATTCCAAAAGGGGCCTTCAGGTCTGAACCCAACCAAAGACTGCACCCTTTGGTCTGCCAACTGGTTCGCACCCTTTGGCCTGCCAACTGGTTCGCACCCTTTGGCCTGCCAACTGGTTCGCACCCTTTGGCCTGCCAACTGGTTCGCACCCTTTGGCGGATCGGTTCAGATCCTGACAGCGGAGCGGGCAGTCCAACAGGTTCGCAACCTGTTGGTGGATCGGGTCCGGTCTTGTTTGGAAGTGGATCTGGTTCGGATCATACCTTGAGACCCAATTCAAAAAGAACCAGGCCAGGTAGGGAACCCGAACTCACTCAGACTCAGACTCAGACCCAGACCCGGCCCGGCCCCGAGCCCGGCACCGGCGCCGGCGCCGGCGCCGGCCGCCGCCGCGCCGCCAGCGGCGGCGCGCGCGCGCGCACATACGTGCATAGTTCCCTCCTTTTCGCGCGCGAAAACTCCAAGTACCCAAAGGGCACGCCCTTTGTTCTCAATTTTCTCTATATATACAACACAAACTTCCATCCCACGGCCAATGTGGGACTAAATGCTTTAAGCTACCTTTAGTCCCGTTTTGGCTTTGAATTAGGCAATCTTTGGACTTGAATATCTCATTCATTCGAAGTCGGAATTGAACATGTGAATATACCACGTTCATCACAAATGGAAGGAGAACACACTCCAACCATCATCCGGTTGATTCCATCAACGGATCTTGCCATAATTCAACTCGAAGATTCACCTTTATATTCTTCAATTCCAACAATCCCCCACAATGAATGAGAGATTCAAGGAATGACACACAAAGAGACTGACTCTATTGTGAAAGGTACTTGAGAAAAGAAACTGCATAAGGATAGGTGAACTAGGTCTTGAACCTTCCATAGCGAAAGCTTTATCGGACTTACTGGCTAATCAGTGAACTAGGTCTTGAACTGTTAGCCGTTAGTGTAAGCCAAGTCAACAAGCTTCACACAGTGACTTTCCAAATCAACTTTGGTTCTCTGTTGTGTCCGTTTGGCCCTGCACATTCTTGGTTTCAGAGAGTATCTTTAGGGAATAACAGCCTCCATAGAGATTCCCAAAGAGCCGACCCAACTCTATACTCACATAGGTGATGGACCTATGAAGAGTAGTCTACTCTACTCCACTTGTATAGTAACAAGATATAGGCATCATTAAAAGCGTTAAGCTTATCCTTAATCCACTTGTAGAAAAGCACTTATGTGCACCTTAGGAATGGATTGGAGTCAAGCTCCCAAGTGCTTACTTGCTGAGTCAATCATAACTAGTTTTTCCTCTTGAACTTAGTCCGTGGGATCTCCAGTCGCTAAGTAAGGTTTCCATTAAGCTGACTCGGTAAGGTTAGGCTTTTAGACCCATTCCCCTCGATGCGCAGTTTATACGCTCTCCACTTAAACCTTTAGTAAGCGGATCCGCTAAATTATCCTTTGACGATACAAAGTCAATAGAGATAATTCCATTTGAGAGCAACTGCTTCACGGTATTATGTCTACGACGAATATGTCTAGACTTACCGTTGTATATCACATTTTGTGCCCTAGATATAGCTGCTTGATTGTCGCAGTGTATACATATAGCGGGCACTGGCTTTTGCCACAACGGTATATCTTCTAAGAATTGTCGAAGCCATTCTGCTTCTTCTCCAGCCTTATCTAAGGCTATGAATTCTGATTCCATAGTAGAACGGGCAATACATGTTTGCTTAGAAGATTTCCAAGATATCGCTGCTCCTGCTAGAGTAAATACGTATCCGCTAGTTGATTTTGATTCCTCAGAATCTGCAATCCAATTAGCATCACTGTATCCTTCCAGTACATGAGGATACTTTTCATATCTCAAGGCATATTCCTTGGTATGTGATACGTAACCTAATACTCGTAGTAGAGCGGTCCAATGTAGATCACTAGGATTACTAGTATATCTACTTAACTTGCTTACGGCGTAAGCAATATCTAGTGTAATTCATTAAATACATTAGACTTCCGATAATCTGAGAATACTCCAACTGGCGTATTCCAGTTCCTGTATTCTTATGAAGGTGGATGTGTGGGAGAAAAGGATTTGTATTCTCTTTTATCCCATGATCCTTGAATCTTTCTATCATCTTATCCACGTAGTGAGATTGAGATAGACTGATTCCATCTGGTGTTCTAGTAATTTTAATTCCTAAAATTACATCAGCAACCCCCAGATCCTTCATATCAAAACAGTTGGATAACATTCTTTAGTGGACTTAATAATCTCAATATTAGTCCCAAGTATCAACATGTCGTCTACATAAAGACAAACAATGATACATGCATCTCCAACTGTTTTCGTGTAAACACACTTATCGCATTCATTGATAGTGAATCCATCTTTGATCATGACACTATCAAATTTCTCATGCCATTGTTTAGGAGCCTGCTTTAAACCATATAAGGATTTTACCAATTTACACACCTTGTGTTCTTGGCCCTTGACTTTAAATCCTTCAGGTTGCTCCATATATATCTCTTCACTTAATTCACCATTTAAGAATGCAGTCTTGACATCCATTTGATGGATATCTAAGTTGTGCAATACTGCAATCGCAATCAACATCCGTATGGACGTTATTCTTGTTACTGGTGAATAAGTATCGAAGTAGTCAAATCCTTCTTTTTGTCGATAACCCTTGGCTACTAATCTAGCCTTGTACTTATCGATAGATCCATCGGGCTTTAATTTTCGTTTGAAAATCCACTTACACCCAATTGGTTTACTTCCAGGAGGCAAGTTTACCAATTCCCAAGTATGATTACTTAGTATGGATTCTATTTCGCTATTTATAGCTTCTTTCCACATTTGTGCTTCTGGGTTTGACATAGCCTCTTTAAATGTTTGAGGCTCGCTCTCAATAGCGTATGCTATGAAATCTGGACCAAAAGATTTTGAGATTCTAGATCTCTGACTTCTTCTTGGTTCAATTTCCGCATTTACATTTCGTTCCTCGGGGCTTTCGTCCCTGAACGCCATCTCGTGTGTTCTTTTCCCAGAAGTCTTATCTGCTTCCCGTTTGTACGGAAAGATGTCTTCAAAGAACACAACATCTCGAGATTCGATAATCATGTTTACATGAATATCAGGTATTTCTGATTTATGAACCAGAAACCTATAGGCACTACTATTCAAGGCATAGCCTATGAATACGCAGTCTATAGTTTTTGCTCCCAACTTAGTCTTTTTGGGTAATGGTGCCAGCACCTTTGCAAGGCACCCCCACAGTTTGAGGTAATGGTAGGAAGGTGTCCTTCCATGCCATAACTCGAATGGTATAAGACCAAGTTTCTTGTGGGGTACTCTATTTAGAATATGATTTGCAGTTAATAGAGCTTCCCCCCACAAGTTCTGCGGAGCTCCAGAACTTACGAGAATGGAATTAACCATCTCCTTCAAAGTTCTGTTCTTCCGTTCAACAATTCCATTCTGCTGAGGAGTGTATGGTGCTGTAGTTTGATGGATTATACCAAACTAGCACATAACTCACTAAAATCATTTGATTCATATTCTCCGCCTCTATCGGATTTTAGAATCTTGATTTTCTTGTTGAGTTGATTCTCAACTTCGGCTTTATATGTTGTAAACATATTTATTGCCTCATCCTTACTGTTTAAAAGATACACATAACAGTATCTTGTACAGTCATCGATAAAAGTAATGAAATACTTTTTACCGCCTCTAGTTGGCATAAACTTCAAGTCACATAGATCGCTATGAATTAACCCTAAAGGTTCTGTATTTCGATCTATTGAGTGAAATGAATTTTTAGCCAACTTGGCCTCAACACAAACCTCACACTTGCGAATTTCTTCCAAGTTGAGTTTAGGAATGTATCCCAGATTAGACAAGTTCTTCAAAGACTTGTAATTTACATGCCCTAATCTAGCATGCCACAAAATAGGAGACTCAAGCAAATAAACAGAAGAATTTTCTTTATTTATAAGCTTCGGGTACAGATACACAGACTTTTTGTCTACCACTGCAACATTGTCTTTAAAAAGACCATCAACAAGATTCTTGTTTTGTTTGAGACGGCTGCGACATTCATTCGCCTTATGCCCCTCTTTGTTGCAGATGTAGCAAGTTCCCTTGAAGCACATGTTCTTGCCTTCTTGGACCTTGCCTTTGTACCCCTGGGAAGTCTTCTTCCGCTTTAATCTTTTGGAAGTAGACGCTTTCCCCTTTGAGTCCTCGATCACATTGGCTTTTGCTTCGTAGGAGTTCTTACTGCTCCTTTTCTCGGACTTGCGGTTGTCCTCCTCGATACGAAGCCTCACAATGAGATCTTCCAACTTCAACTCCTTTCGCTTGTGCTTAAGGTAGTTCTTGAAATCTCTCCACGCAGGTGGGAGTTTCTCCACGATAGTAGCAACCTGAAAATTTTCAGGTAGGATCATACCTTCAGCTTCTATCTCGTGCAAGATAAGTTGGAACTCTTGCACCTGACTGATTACAGTCTTGCTGTCCACCATTTTGTACTCCAGAAATCGTCCAACGACGAACTTCTTGGTACCAGCATCCTCAGTCTTGTACTTCTTGTCAAGACTGATCCATAACTTCTTTGCCGTTGTGATAGGACTGTAGACATAGTAAATAGAGTCATCCAATCCATTTAAAACATAATTTCGGCAAAGGAAGTCACATTGAGTCCATGCATCAGTTGCAGGCTCTGGTGGATCTTCTTCCAGGAATCTGGCCAGATGAAGAGTGGTCAAGTAGAAGAGCATCTTCTGTTGCCACCTCTTGAATTCTGTGCCATCAATTTTCCTGGCTTCTCCGGCTTCGGGTTAGGAAGTGGAGTAGGCATCAATGCTTGTAGCATATTTGGTGCCTTACTTGAGCTATCTTGATTAGTCTCAGACATCTTCTGTAAGTTCAAGCAGAACAGAAGTAAGAAACTATAATTGTCTTAAGATTGTTGGGTATCCTGCTTAACAAGAATCAATCTGACAACTAATCAAGATCACTGAGATATCAACAATCTAATTGGCCAAGTCGGCAAATATCAGGTGGGAGGTTTTCCGTTCAATAGAACGTTCCTAATTTAAGAACCACCTTTCAATTTCCTTCCTTGGTTTAAGCACCAATTAGACTGAATCCAAGTCAGTCTCGATATACTGTAAAGTATATCCCCTGTATAAAGGACTTAATCCACTTATACAGTAACACTTAGACTAAATCTAAGTCAATCTCGATATACTGTAAAGTATATCCCCTGTATAAAGGACTTAGTCCCCTTATACAGTATTTGAAGTGAGGTACGCTTACAGCGAATCTCCTTAAGACCATTACGTCCCCCGCACCGGTGCTAACGGGATAATGGACGCTGGTCTCCCAAGATACAACACTTCTTCACGGTATTTGGATAGCACTACCAAATTACCGTACGGTCGAACCGTAGTCAACCAGTACCTACACAGGATTAGCAAAACAGCGGTATAACGACAAATTTCAAATGAATATTTGTCTTACTCTTTTGGAGGAACACCCACTGTTGAGGACGTAGGAAGGTTGAAGAATTTTGACAGAATCTCCTTTAGGAAGTCGCTTTGGATTCCCACTTCACTTGGAAGTCGCGGATTCCCACTTCGTTGGAAGTCGCTCTGGAAGTCGTGGATTCCCACTTCGCTGGAGCCCAGTTCAGAACAGAAGTCAGAACTTTTAGAGAGAGAGAAATCTCAGATTTTGTGTGTGTTAAAATGAGAACTTGGAATGCTTTATATAGCATTCCAAAAGGGGCCTTCAGGTCTGAACCCAACCAAAGGCTGCACCCTTTGGTCTGCCAACTGGTTCGCACCCTTTGGTCTGCCAACTGGTTCGCACCCTTTGGCCTGCCAACTGGTTCGCAACTGTTGGTGGATCGGGTCCGGTCTGGTTTGGAAGTGGATCTGGTTCGGATCATA
The DNA here is from genome assembly GCA_038442645.1 of Agave tequilana. NCBI lineage: Eukaryota > Viridiplantae > Streptophyta > Magnoliopsida > Asparagales > Asparagaceae > Agave > Agave tequilana. The sequence continues at coordinate 11,481 of JAVJIF010019147.1, read as the reverse complement.
CCTTGAGACCCAATTCAAAAAGAACCAGGCCAGGTAGGGAACCCGAACTCACTCAGACCCAGACCCAGACCCAGACCCAGGTGCCAGCGGCGGCGCGCGCGCGCGCACATACGTGCATAGTTTCCCTCCTTTTCGCGCGCGGAAAACTCCAAGTACCCAAAGGGCACGCCCTTTGTTCTCAATTTTCTCTATATATACACCACAAACTTCCATCCCACGGCCAATGTGGGACTAAATGCTTTAAGCTACCTTTAGTCCCGTTTTGGCTTTGAATTAGGCAATCTTTGGACTTGAATATCTCATTCATTCGAAGTCGGAATTGAACATGTGAATATACCACGTTCATCACAAATGGAAGGAGAACACACTCCAACCATCATCCGGTTGATTTCATCAACGGATCTTGCCATAATTCAACTCGAAGATTCACCTTTATATTCTTCAATTCCAACAATATATATAAGGAGGAAGGGGCCGTGCGGGAGCCGGTAGGAGGTGGAAGACGGGGAAATTCATTTCAGATTGAATGATATTCATATTTGACTGTTAAGTTGCATTTATGTTTGTTAATGCTTATGTTAAATTAAGTTATCACTTTATGTATACAACGAACCTAGTTGAGGTGAGTGGACTCACCCATGATAACATTACACATGCGCATACATTATATCTCTGTATCTTGATATGGTTAGATGCAACCTTTGGTAATGTAGGCATGTAGACCATATTTGTATGGAGCTTGGAATAAGTAATGCAACTTGAACAAACTGTCGTTTATAAGACCCACCCTATATTACTTCTTCTTATTGATTATCTTATGAATTCATTGTACTAATTCCCTATGATATGGTTTACTCATTGAGCTGTCGAGCTCATTGGAATTTCGTTACATCTTTTCAGGTTTGGATAAAGGTAAGGGACCCCTCTAATGGAAAGGCTAAGTTATGGATGGCAGGATGTATTGCTGTATCATTTTGGTTTTGCTATATGATCTTATATGTGTAGGATAGACCCTATGGGAGCCTTTATTGAAGAATATGTTAAGTGGTACTTGATGTATATTTTATCCTTGTAGCAGTTGAGACCTTTGTCTTGTATGTGATACTATATTCTGGGTTGTGTATCCCTTAGGTATGTATGCCTTGAAATTTTGGATCGATGGCAAAATATGGAAATGCAAACTGTTGGGTTGGAACTCTTGAAATGTGATGTAAAGGCTATGTTTACAATGGAAAGAACCAAGTCATGATATATGTTGTAGTTAAGGATTGGTTTATATGATTGATAAGTAGGCCGGGTGTGCCGAAATTATTTGGAGATATAAGTAGGCCTTCGAGCCGAAATCTTGATTATTGTAAGTGAGAAATACAGAAATATTAAGGATGATGCTGCCAAAATTTTCCTCAACTTAAGGTTAACGGAGATAAATGTTGTTGTAGGCCTAATCTTGTTGATTAGAAACTGGGGCTGTTACAGAGAGAGAGAGAGAGAGAGAGAGAGAGAGAGAGGACTTTTCACCCCCAACAACAAGTATTGTGCCCATATAAGTCCTCCTTTTTTGTTTTTCCTTAAAGAATAAAAACATTTTGCACGTGCGCTAACAACCGGGATCAATGGTCTGAATAAATCAAACAATTACTTCTAAGGACGAGAGGGTTGACTCAATTGAATCCAGAAAACGGGCCAGGTTCCTTCCACGTGTCTGTGACCGACATATCTGGGCCCGTCCATAAAGATGAGTCTGGATTATGGGCCTTACAGGTCAAACCCAAAATTTTGACTTTAAGCTGGATGCATGGCCGTGGCCATGGATTGACTGATGGTTATTAAAGACGTTGCATGGGGCATGAGGGTCTAATTAAAATTAGGAAGGGGTCGCTATCAAATTTGTCCTATCTGGGAGGGAAGTGGACTGTGGACTTGGCCCAAATGCAAAGCCACAGACTGGATGTTTGCCATGAGGGGATGTCTTCAATGGCCCAAAACCCTAGGACTCTAACGCTGGGTCATGGAATTGGAAAATTGGAAGTGACCTAGGGGTGCCAATTAGGCCGTGTCGGGTCAAATCTGGCTCGGACACGAGGGCCAGGAGCTAGGTCGTGCCGAGCACGGTCTGCCTAGCCAACAGGCGAGCGGCTCAGCCCTGCTCGGCCGGGGCATGGGTGCCAATTGTGGAACCTGGGCATTGCCCAAGGCCCGGGTGCCCCGGCCTCGGGCCAGACCCGAGCCGCCTTGTAGATTAAAAATTTTTTAAAAAAAACTTAAATTTTCCTTAAAAAATTCAAATAATTACTAAATTTTTTTGAAAAACTAAAAATTCCAAAAAAATTACTTCTTCAAGTTGTGATTAAATTAGTAAAGAAAATTAAAAGATGTGAAATAAAAATATATTTTTTATAATGATCTAATAAATAGATAATGGATACAAATATAATTGAAATATAAATTATTATTTTTCAAATTTATCATTAATACATAAAAAAGTACAAGTCTTCGATCTTCATACATTTTATCTATCATAAATAAAAAAATTTACAAATACTCCCCAACGACTATAATAGTTGTTGGGAGTGAGGCAGGGGGTATTTGCCAAAAAAATTGCAAATACCCTCACCCAACTGGTATTATAGCCGTTGGGTGGGGTTTGGTTTTTGGGCCGGGTCGGCCCAGGCCCTGGCACGACCCTCCTCTGGCGAACCTGGGGCCGCTCGACATTTCCCCGGACCCCGGTCGGTCTGGCCTGGGTTTTTTCTGGGTCGTGCCTGTGCGTGTTGCCAGACCGGGCCAGCCCATTTGACACTCCTAATTGGAACCTACCTAATCTTTGGTAATGAATATTTCCACCCCAAAGAATGATGAAGGCACCCCAAAATTATTACAAGTGTACCATGTTTATTTTTTTTTTTAAAACAATTTTCACTCTAGGTGGAAAGTCCAAAATACCTTTTTCTTCTTCCTCCTCCTTCCTCCTCGCCTCGCCCCCACCCCCCCCCCCCCATCTCCTGGCCCAAAAAAAAAAAAAATTTTTTTTTTTTTTTGGAGGGGGGGGGGGGGGGGGGGGGGGGTTGTCAAGGTGGGGGGGTTGGGGGAGAGGGAGATCAGCGGGGGGTTGGGAGAGATCCAGGGGCTGGCTGGTGGGGAGGCGAGAGGGGTCACGAGGGAGGAGGAGGATTGCCGGGTGGAGTGCCCTTATCAAATTGAGGAGAACATTTTGAGAAGAAAAGGGATACCTACATCAATTTGGGGGTGCCTTCGTCAACTTTTGGGGTGGAGATATCCTCTTCCCTATAATCTTTTGATTCTTTACTTTTGAGTGACAACTACATTTTTTTTATAATACACTGAGATTCAGAGGGCACACTAACCTATATAGTTACAATAGTTTCTACTCTTGTAAAAAGTAGTCCTAATGTTTGTCTTTGTGGGAAAAGAAACTCTTCCTACCTATAAAGGATATTTAATTGGCAGACATTCCATTCTCTTGATCACATCTATTACACGAGTAATTATAAGTTATTTTAATAAAATTAATGCCCAAGCATCTTATGCATTGCACTCGCCTCAGAGTAAATCAAATCCATCTGAATAAAAGTAATTGATAGTGATTTAGGTGGTGGACTGGTTCCTGCTTGTCATTCAGTGGAAGGCATGAAAGTTGAGCGAATAATTATCAAATAGTTCGATAAATATTCGTTCAGCTATTTGATCGAATTCAATTTAAGCGACCATTTAAGCATAAATAAATAGTTTTTAGTAATTGTGAATTAATTATATCAAATTTAAGCACTTAAATATTCAACTCGATAGTTCATTGAACTACTTGCTTAGTGTATATGCATTTAATCTCTTAATAAATTATAATATTACGTATACATAATTATATTTTACTCGTTCAGATTTGTAATTGTTAAAATTTAAAAGTATCTAATGTAAAATTAATTAAGCAAACAAGACAATTCATATAAACTAATTAGTAAATGAATCAAATATTTGCGAATATTTTCGATGATATTTCCTTATACCAAATATTCACCAAATATTCACGAATACTTGTCGAATACTATATATTCCGGTCGAATCGAGTATGACTCCTATTTACCATTCGAATTCGAATTCAAATACAAATACTGCAAAACCAACTAAATTTGAATCTGAATAATGCACTATTCGATACGATTCACTTCATTACCCCCCCAATTTAGTAGACATGATATTGATGGCTAATCCCACAGTGATAGAGCAAAACTATATTTCTTAAATATTCAACAGCATGAATTCAAAATTTAAATTTTCCAAAACTGCAAGGAGGAATTAGAAACTTGTGTTTTCTAGTAAAAATGTTGGACTGGAGAAAATTCAAGAAATATTTTGTTAGCTCAAAGGCCCATCACTCAAGTTTTGATGATGATCAACTCATGTAGTATATTACTAATGATCTTGTGTTCATTTAGTCTCAAATTTTTTATCAAGATCTTAGTCAGTGTTTAGCTTCAACAAAAATTCGAAGTCAAGTTTTGTCTCTACCACGCGTTGATTCAAGAGCTCGCGTTTCAAGATCGCATCAGATACTCAAGAGGACTAAGTCAAGATGAAAAAGAAGATTTTTAAGAAGACTTGAGCCTGAATTTTTAAGTTTAAAATTATTATTTTAGGATAAAATGTAAATCATTGATTAGTTGTGCTTACTCAAGCTCATATATACACACAAAATACTTTAAATCTTTCATGTTAAATAGTTTTTGAAAAATACCGGTTCTGACTTAAGTTATAAATTCTATACCTCAAAAATAGTTCACATGTTTGTATATGTGTTGATTTTTATTACACATATTTATACTTTAAATATTTCAATGAACTTATTTTATGAATTTTATGGAGATTTTATGGAATTTAAGATGTATTTTTAAAAGTTTTTAAAACTGTTTTTGCGTTGCGGGCGGTCCACCGAAGTGCACAAGCCCATGTGACTTGAGCTCGATTAACCGACCGATCAACCGCAGTAGAGATCTGCCGACCGATCGGTCGACCGACTGCGTCGGCAGAGCTCTCGGGTTTTCTTAGTCGACCGGGCGGCCGACCGTTCTGCTGATCTGCTCAACACCCTTATAGTTTTCTAACCATAACTTTTTATTCTTATATTCAATCAATATGATTTAAATTAAATTTCAAAGATAACTTTCAAGGGCTACTTTTTTTATTCAATAATTATTTTCTGATTCAAACGCTAAAGATGTCAAATATTGGTTGAAATCTGTTCTTGTTCTGCAACAGTTTCTGATTTGATACCTTTCAGTATTTTATTGATAACTTTCTACTCTGAAATGATATCAATTTGATTTAAGTTTTGCATTAGAAAGAAGACTTCAATATCTATAAACTCATCCTATATATTTATTTTCAAAGTCTAACGTTTTAGGCCTCAAAATTATGCTCGAAATTTACCTATTGCACAGCCTGGGTCACAGGTTGGTCGACCGCCAGACTCCAACGGTCAGAAATTTGACCGTTGGTCGGTCGATCGGGCAGTCGACCAACATGCCATTTCTATTAGTTTTTGAACCATAACGGCTAGTTTTCTCTTCCTATAAATATGAGATTTTTGGGTGAGCTTTACAGAAGTTTTTCAAGAGCTTATTTTCCCCTCTTCAATCGAGTTTTCGCAACAAGTTTTTAGAGCTTCATTGTCATATCAAAGAGAGTTTATTAAGAGTGATTCTCTTGAGTTTTCAAAAGTTTTTTTTGTGTTTTTCATTTCCAAATCTATTTAGTTTTCTCACACAAACTTGAGCTTTTGCATTGCCATATCTATCCTATTCGATCCTTATTTGTGAGAGTACTTGCTGGTGATCAAGAGAAGAGATCACCAAGTATTCCAACCATTGTATTTGGAGAAGTTGTAGAGGTCGTGACCTCGACGAGCTTGTGGGTTCGCGTGTTTTGCTCCTACGGGAACAAGTGAGGGACTTGCGGGTCCAAGAGTTCTTGAGGGAGCTCGTTGTAGGTGTTGCGACACCGAGTGATCTTGCAGGATCGATTATAGTGAAAATCCTTCATAGTAGTGAAGGCGGGGACGTAAAACAAGTGTGCTCGAATCTCAAACAAATCTCCCGTGTTTGTGATTGCTTATATATCTCTCTCTCTCATTTGTGTTTATATCTTGCATACTTATATGTTCATTTATTTATATGCTTGATATACTTGTGCTTAATTGAATATATGCTTGGAATTGTTTGCTCACACTTCTATTCAACCAAGAGAGCCATAGTGACACCTCAACTCTTAATCTACAGGAATCTTGAGGAGATAGTCCAGAGCCATTTACTGAAAATTCGGCCACATTCTTGTGTTATACTTTACCTATTAGCTAAACGTTTTTAGTTTGCGTAATTAGTTTTAATTTCACATTAGTTTACATAAGATTAGCTAGTCACCTATGTTAGACTTATTATGTTTTAAAGTCTAATTTATTTTGGGTCTAATCAAGTCATTAGGATATTTGCACCCGCCGACTTAACCTATGTTGTTTGACCCAATAAAGAATTGATCAAACCTAAATGGTTTGGGTCTAGACACGTTTCAATTACACTTAGCCATGAGTGTATTTAAATTAAATTGTGGGACTCACCTACACGTGTGGAACTCGTGTTATAAATCAAGAGCCTAAATCTATTATGAGTTGAACTAGGGTTTCTAATGCTATATTATCATGAGTAGGGTTCCCTCTCCACCAACAATAACCATCTCTCTCTTGGAGGCCTCTCATCTCCTCTCAGGATAAAGAAGAGAACTTGGTGGCTAGAGAGAAGAATTCTCTCCCTCAACTCCGGTGTCATCGAGATCGTGCAACCTTCGGCATCCTTTTCGAGATGGAATCAGGTATGCCTAAAACCCTCCTTCTCTTGATCATGATAAAGAGGCTTACAGTATATGTGTAGATCTTGTATGGATTTAAATTTAGATCTAACAACCTATTCACCCCCTCTAGGTGACCTATAATTGGTATCAAAACTTGGTGCTCTTGATTTAGGTCAACATCCTTGAGTTAAAGGTCCTATTTTTAACTAATCACAATATATGTATACACACATGAATCCTTGACACCTCCCATGTTGACATTCTTAACCTCCAAACTTGAAAAGTTAAGATGTCTAAATATCTTAAGGCCTTAGGAACTCATGTTATTTTTCACCATTAAAAATTCATATTTTATAAATGGCAAAAATCTTGAGGCTAATGTAAAAGTCATTCATGTTTTAATATCAATCCTTAATGATGATTGTTTATTTAGGGTGTCTAAAATTGAATCAGCTTTTGTAGTTTGGCACTCTTTGTTCTCTGGGGGAGCAAACGCAAAATGAAAAAGAGAGTGACTCGGATGATGAAAGTGATGCTTCAAACATGTGCTATATGGTCCAAAGGGATGATCCCCTTAAGGTAAAATTTGAATCCGAGGTTGATGAAGATGTTGACATGCCATATAATAATCTTGCTATATTTTGTCAACAACTTCTTAAAAAAATATGAATTTTAAAATTGGAAAACAAAAGTTTGAAAAATAAAAAATGATTTGATTTTAAAAGAAAAAAATTCTTTTACATATAAATTAGAAATTATTTTAAAAGAAAATAAAGTTTGAAAAACCAAGTTATTTTGATTGAAAAGAGAAAGGAGATTGTTTTAAAAGAAAATGACTCTTTCAAAAAGAAAAAATTTTGAAGGAAAAAGAAAAGAATTTTAAAATGAAAAAGAATTTTTTTTCTCATATTTCACATGATTCTTCTTCTAAAATTAAAAATGATATTTCTATCATGAAGAAGAATATTGATTGTTTGGGGCTCCACTTTGAGCCAATGTGCATTTAATGATTTTAAATTGGAATCTATGTTTGGTAAGAAACAAGTTCCACATACTCATGCAGATCCTACATGGCATACACCGCATGCACACCATGTTCATACGCATCATTCTCATTTGTATGCTAGAGAGTACGCATGTACACATTGTGGCCGCAAAGGCCATCTTGCAAAATTTTACTTTGATAGAATAAATTCTATTTTACAAATAAAAATGGTTGGGTTCCTATTGTCATTAACCCTCATGGGCCCAAAAAGATATGGGTACCAAAATCTCCACCTCTTGTATTTGATATAAGTATAGGCTCTCACAAAATGTGAGAGAATTGGTGCCTTGGAGATTGATGCATTTCAAACTTGAAGGTCAAATCAAATAAATGCATCACTATTAAGGAAGCATGGTGGGAGGACCACCTCGTGTTTTGGAGAAATATATTGGCTAAACGGTTTTGGTAACCATTTCATTCTCTATTTTTTAAAATACTTTAAATGTCTTATATGCTAGTATAGTAATCTAAACTCAATTATTTATTTTGTGCTTAATATTGAGTTGATTGGTTGATAGCTATGCATGATTTTTTTGAAAAATTTTAAAATATTTTAATTGCTTACATGCCTATATCATGTATTGTTATGCAAATTCTATTGAAAATTGTGCTATACATGTACAATTTTTGAGGTACATGCTTTTTATGCTCCATTTTTTTGTGTATTGAAGTATATGTTTAATTGTACATTGCATGTCCTAATTTTGATGATTCCTACATATTTATATGATATATCATATTTTTGTGAATAAGAATTTGATATGAGTTTTTGTTTTGAGATTTATTGTTTATTTTCGTGAATGTGCTATTCACATGATTCTTATGCACTCACATCTCTTATGTTACTCATATATTTATTTTCATGAGCGAGCATTTTTAGTTTTATAGATCTTGCGTGACAACTCCTTTATGATGTATAGGTTTCATGAGATATATAATTTGGGTTTCATGTTTTGAAAGATTTTTAACTAGTTTTTCAAAACTTATTTTAAACTAGTTATTTATTTTTCAATTAGTAGTGTTTTCAACTATGCTAATATTTTAAAATCCTATTTTGAAAACTTCTTCTCTTAAAGGGCGGTTGGTTGGGCGATCATGCCTTGTATGCCTTATTGAAAATCTATGTAACATGTGCATGGTAAAGGTGGATGATATGAGTTATACACATAATTTTCATGTTATTTTATTTTTATATACCCATACTAGCTTTCTATATATGTATTCTTCAAATTTTAATTTATATTTTCATTTTCATACATACATATATGTGACTTTGATTATGCTTATTTTACAATGTCTTTACACATTTTTTAAAGCACAAAATATTTATTAAACTTGATTTAATTCTAAATGTTAATTGGTATCTTTACAAGCTTATGCATTGATTCCAATTGGTATTTTTTTGTATCAAAATCTACAATTGGTATCTTAATAATTTTGTTTATCTACAAGTGACATCAACATTTGTTTTGTCAAATAATATTTGATTTCAATTGATATCAAATTTATTTTGTTCAATTCAAGTAAATTGAAAATTTTGTATTAAGTATTATCAAAAAATTTCAAAATTTGTTTGATATGTATGCTTATATGTAAGGGGAGCTTAACATCTCCTTAATATATAGATCATGTTGAATGTATTTTATTTATTGAGGAGCTTGACCTCTTTTTAAGTGGTACACGTGTGTAGGGAGAGCTTAACATCCCATCAATTACATTTTTATATTGTGCTTATGTGGGTTAGGATCCAGTCATTTCTTCCCCGTGTAATGCATGTATGTAGGGGGGTTAACTTAACGTCTCTCTTCTTCATGAATGTATATCGCATATACATCTTTTATTGATTGTTTATCTTCACCACTTTGTTGATGAATTGACAAAAAAAGGGAGAAGTATTTAGAGAGTTTATATATGCACATTTAATGTTATTGTTTACACGTGTGGTGTGTGTGTTTAGTTTTTAAACTTCATTGAATATCTTTATTGTTTTTGCTATGCATGAGTTAAGGGGAGCTCTATGAAGCTTATCTCTAATTCATGCATATATAACTCCATGAGTTTTATCATCATCAAAAAGAGGGAGATTGTGGCCCAAAAGCCCATCACTCTAGTTTTGATGATGATTAACACATGTAGTTATAGTACTAATGATCTGTGTTATTTAGTTTTAAATTTTCTATCAAGATCTTAGTCGGTTTTTGTTTGATGTAATAAAAGATTCGGAGCCAAGTTTTGAAGTTAGCACATGTTGATTCAAGAGCTCGCATTTAAGATCGCATCAAGTACTCAAGAGGAGGAGTTTAGCTCTTGGGTCAAGGTTTAGACCAAGTCAAAATGGAGTAGAATATTTTTAACAGAAGATTTTCAAGAAGTGTTACGTCTGAGTTTATAAGTTTAAGATTTTTATTTAAGATAAAATATAAATGACAGATTAGTTATGGATTACTCAAGCTCATATACACACAAAATATTTTAAAAATTTTCATGTTAAATAGTTTTTGAACAAGACCGATTTTGATTAAAGTTTTAAATTCTTTGCCTCTAAAATAGTTCACATGTTTGTAATATGTGTTGATTTTTTATCACACATATTTGTACTTCAAAGTATTTCAATGAACTTATTTTTGTTGATTTTATGGAGATTTTATGGAATTTAAGATGTATTTTTTTAAAAGTTCTTAAAACTGTTTTTTGGGCTGCTAGCGGTCGACCGACCGGTCGACCTAAGAAAGGCTCGATCGGCCGACGTGCACATGAGTTTGGTCGACCGGCCGGTCAACTGCGGTAGAGATTGGCCGACCGAATGGTCGACAACAGCGTCTGCAGAGCTCTCGGGTTTTCTCGGTCGACCGGGCAGCCGACTGTTCTGCTAATCTGCTCGATACCCTCGGCCATAACTTTTTATTCTAATATTAAATCAACATGATTTAAATTTTATTTTAAAGATAACTTTTTAAGGCTACATTTTTTGTTCAATAATTATTTTCTGATTCAAGTGTTAAAGATGTCAAATATTGGGTTAAAGTCTATTCTTATTCTGAAAATAGTTTACAGTTTTTGGTTTGATACCTTTCAATATTTTATTGATAACTTTATACTCCGAAATGATATTAATTTGATTTAAGTTTTCATTATAAAGAAAACTTCAAGATCTACAAATTCATTCTATATACTTATTTCCAAAGTTTAACGTTTTAGGCCTCAAAAACTGTGCTCAACATTTACTTATTGCACAGTTGAGTTTGAGGTCGGTCGACCACCCGATGGACCGCTAGACTCTAATGGTTAGAAATTTGACCGTTGGTCGTTCGAACAAGCAGTCGACCGACAGGCCAATTTCTGACAGTTTTGAACCATAACGGCTATTTTTCTTAGCCTATAAATATAGGGTTTTTGGGTGAGCTTTAGAGAAGTTTTTCAAGAGCTTATTTTTTCATTTTCAATAGAGTTTTCCAAAAGTTTTTAGAGCTTCATTACCATATCAAAAGAGAGTTTATCAAGATTAATTCTCTTGAGTTTTCAAAAAAGCTTTTCTTGAGTTTTTTATTTTCAAATTTTTTTAGTTTTCTCACACAAGCTTG
>JAVJIF010019146.1:0-84713 GCA_038442645.1 Agave tequilana | reverse complement strand
CCCCCCCCCCCCCCCCCCCCCCCCCCCCCCCCCCCCCCCCCCCTCGCAAAGCATCTTACCGCCTCCTCTGCCTCCACCCCCTTCCTCCTTCCTCCGCTCCCAGCTTCTCCTCTTCCTCTTCATCGGTACCTTCATTGCCTCATCCTTCTTCCTTCGCTGCCTCTCTGACCCTCCTAATTCCACCTCCGTCACCCCTATCACTACCTCTCCACCAACCTCCACCTCAATCGCCGCCGTCAGCCTCCCCTGCACCACCACCTCCCTGTCGGCATCCGCAAGCCCCTGCTCCGCGTTGTCGTCACCGGGGGCCGAATTCGTTGGGTCCTACCGAGTCGATCGCCTGTTCGAGCTCGACAATGGCGCCATCGTCCTCGACAAATTCTTCATCAGTCGGAAGAAGAATCTTGTTCACTATTTCGAGAACTCTGAGTTCGAGCTGATCTGGCGGCGGATGTCACCGCCTGCAATTGTGATAGAGACGATGATGACGATGCTGGGATGTTTGCGGAGGAAGGAAATGAGAAAAGAAAAGAGGAAGAAGAAAAAGAGGAGGAAGGAAGAGGAGGAGAAGGTGAAGAAGCAAAGGGGACGGTGACCATTACTGCCGATACCCACGTGGATAGAGGCAGTGCTTTGGTTGAAGCTTGTGCTTGCGAGGAAAGAGGGAGCAGAGAGCAGAGAAGAGGAGGCAGAAGAAAGAAGAAATGGAAAGGAGAGAAGGAATGAGGAAGGTAGTGGTTGAGTCGATCACCGCTGTTGATGGCAGCGCAGCTGGCGGCAGCCTAGCCACGTCGACGTCGGCAGAAGAGGGTGGAGGAAGAGGACTCAAGAAAAACAATGGTGACATGGGGGTGGTGTAGGGTTCACGTATACCTGATTTGTTGAAAATTTGTGTGAGCACGGTTCATGTATGGCTGTTGTAGGGGGAGAGAGAGAGAGGAGATGAAGGAATTTCTGAAAAGGAGTCGGAGAGAGAAGACGAAGGAATTCGTTTCTAAAAGGAGTTGGATCTAATTGGAGTTTCTTAACAGGCGAACTGCTTCTCCTATTGGGATTCGGACTTTGTTTCTGAAAAGGAGTCGAATCTAATTGGGGTTTCCTAAAACTCGAGGACTCTCTGACTATGAATAAAGAGGCAGAGCCCTCTTAAATTGTATGCAAGGTACAAATTGTATTGATTGTTGAATCAATAAAATCTATCTCCTTTGCCCCGAGGACGTAGGCAAATTGCCGAACTTCGTTAAATATTGTGTTTGCCTTTTCTTTTGTTTCTTATTCTTGTTATTCTTGGGGTATTTCTCTGTTACATCTATTGAGTTTCTCACTGATTTTTTCCTCGCGAGCAACAAGTGGTATCAGAGCATCTCAGGTTCATCGTGGAATCGTGTGTCGACTCCAAGGGCATCGGTTGATATTTGATAGAAATTGTGTGTCAATCTTAGAGCAGCGTTGGGACTGTTTATGGGATCGTGTTTCGATCTTAAATAGTGTTTGAATTGCTTAAGGAATCCAACTTGAAGGAGTAGATAACTTCAGAAACTCTTCAAGGGTTTCGCTTTGAGGTAAAGATCTTATGTTTATCTAATTTGTTTGATCTAACTCCGTTTGTTTTCTATATTGTTTGAGGAATCAGTTGAGAAGATGGCTGAAGATAGTACATCTATGGTGAAATTTGTGAATCCATATCCATTGAGGATTAATGTGGTGAAGTTTGACGACAAGAATAATTTCGGTGTGTGGAGATGTAAGGTGATGGATGCATTGACGACATCAAATCTTGAAGACACTTCACGGTTGGAGAAAAAGCGCGAGATTACTGTTGAAAAAGATTGGGACAAGATGAATCGGACGGCGCGTGGTTTGATCAGGTCTTGTTTGACACAAGTCATCATGTACCATGTGTTGCATGAAATATCTACTAGGCAGCTGTGGGAGCTCTTAGAGAAACAGTATCTGACGAAGATTATCAAATCACGATTGCAGTTAAAGAGAATGCGTTATCATTTTTAAATGAAGAGAGGATACTCCATTGACGAACACATGAATAGCTACACAAAGTTTCTTACAGACCTAGTTAATGTGGATGTGAATATCGATGAAGAAGATAAGACGGTAATTCTATTGAATTCTCTTCATGCAGAAGAGTATGAGACATTTACTCTTACCTTGATCAACGGAAGACAATCACTTACCTATAATGAGGTGTCTGCTGCTCTTGTGAATTGTGAAGTAAGGAGACAGGACACATTGTTTTCTTCTGGGAGCACAACAACATAGGCATTGGCGGTAAGAGGTAGGAGTTCCAATCGAAAAGGTAGAGGTGTTCAGGAAAAATCAAAGTCTAGATCAGGTTTAAGAGATCTGAAGAAGAACCAGTGCGTTTTACGTAAGGAGATAGGGCACTAGAAGGTTGATTGTTCAAAGGCTAAAGGTAAGAAGAAGGAGTCGAAGACTAAGGCACATCTCACACAGGTGGTCAGTACTCATGCCAGTACTTCACAGATGGATGGATTGGATTCAGACTCATCGGTAGTTTCATTCTCTGTTATTACTCATACTATTGGTTACTTAGATAATGATGAGTGGATCTTAGATATAGGAGTTACCTATCATGTGTGCCCGAATAGGGACTGGTTCTCTAGCTTTGAGAAGCTAGATGGGTGTTTCACGGTCATGGGTGATGATCATCCATGTAATGGGAAGAGATAGGTACAGTCCGTGAGTTTGATGGGATAGTATAAGAATTGAAGGAAGTGATGTATATCCTCAACTCAAACGAAATCTTATCCCAGTTGGTGCTTTGAAAACATTGGGTCTTGTGGTATCTATATGAGATGGTGTTCTCAAGTTAACCAAATGCTCAATAGTGGTTATGAAGGGCATCTGCTGGAACAATTTCTACTACTTGAAGGGTGGTATAATTACAGGTCAAGTGGAGACTTCTATTTCTTTAGATGATGTTTGCACACAAGTTTGGCAGGTGAGGCTCGGACGCGGGGGAGAAAAATTTTTGCAAGCCCAACAAAGAAGAGATCATTGAAAGGTGCATCTACCTTCAACATAGAATTGGGTGAACATCGCATTCTGAAAAAGAAGAAGGTAAAATTCAATACCACTACTCACCACTCTGAAAGTCTTCTTAATTGTGTTCACATAAGTATTTGGGAATCTGCTAAGACTGCATCGCTTGGAGGTCATAGGTACTTTGTCTCTTTTATTGATAACTTATTTAGGCATTGTTGGATATATTCTATGAGACAAAAGTGTGAAGCCCTAGGTATGCTTGTGAAGTTGAATGATATGATAGAGAAACAGACTGGTAGGAAGATCAAGGAGCTACACATTAGTAATGTTGAAAGATACAAGAACCAATTCATATAATTTTGCCAAAACACTGGTATTGGTACTCACTTCACAGATAAAATACATGGGTTGGATAAAAGATCAACCGTTCCTTGCCGAAGAAGGTTCAATGTTTGTTGTCTAATACACAATTAGATAAAATCGTTTTAGGTTGAGGTGATTGTGCATGCTAGCTATCTCATAAATAGATTATCATCGACTGCGATAGGAGGTAAAACTTCACTGAAAGTTTGGTCTAGAAAAGCTGCTCAAGATCATGGTTCGCTGCAGGAATTTGAAAGTCCGACCTACTTTAATGCCAAAGATAGAAAAGTGAATCCGCAAGCAAAGAAGTTTTTGTTTTTGGGTGTCAAAAGAAATATGAAAGACTATAAGTTATGGGACCCCGAAAATAAGAAGTTCATGTTGAGTCAGCATGTCACGTTTGATGAGACTTTAGTGTTGAAGTCTACTGTCTCTCAGCAAGTGGAGAGACTGAAAATCAAGGATGTATCGCAGCAGGTGGAGGCTGATGCTACTCTACCATCTCTAATTGATTCAATATCAGTGAGGATTTCACCGGATGTGACAACGGGTGGAGATCATATAGTCAGTTTTGATGCTGAACAAGTTGAAGATATTGATAAGAATGTCAAATTATTTGTAGCAATTGGAACCAAGATAAAACTATAAAAGTGGGTGAAGAAGCATGAATCTCAAGTTTGTGACCGCGACAAACTCAAGTTGAAGGCCGTTGTTTTTCATGACGGCAGTAAGGAGGTTTATATGACTCAACCAGTTTGGTTCGCTACTGAAGATTCAGTCATAAGTGCTTGAACTTGATGGAGCTCATTTCAATGAACTACATTTGATTTGATCCCTTGGGCAAGGTACGTGGTAGCCGTAAAGGCATAACCGTTTGGTGATGCAACCCGTATGAAGCTATTTGGTGTTTATGGGTTCTCGAGAAGCTGATTGGGACTTCACGTAGGGTGAAAAGTTGGACTTCACGTAGAGGTGAAGTGTTATGATCTCAATGAACATTTGATCTTCTAGTAAGAAGATAGTTAACTTGTATAAGAGGGGCGTGCATCTAGTTTGCTGAAGCCGATGATGGTGTTTGGTGTGCTCTACTCAGATTTAGTTGGACCGTCTTGAAGACATTTTGACTGAAGTGCTAGTCAGTTGAAGAGTCAGTGTTGGCTCATATTGGGTTCTTCTTGAGGTCAAATTGGAATGGTGTTCCATTCAGTTGCTGAGTTGTAGACACGTTTGCTGATCGGCTCATACGATATTGATTCTCTTCGGTGGAGTAATTGGAAGGCATATATGGTGCATTATGTTTGGATGGTTAAGCTGAAAATTGGAATCTTTACAAATGATATTGAAGTTTGGAGAAGTTGCCTGAGGGGACGACAAACTAAATTTGGATCCGGTGTGATCATTTGAAATCAATTGTAAGTGTCTGCTGGCGATCATTTGGAACCGGTTGGTCCATTCGGCCAAGTCGAGATCGTGTGTCAATTTCGTCCGGAGCGCTCAAGCTGAGAACCTGTGTCGATTTCACCAAGATCTTGTGTCAAATTTGCTAGGTGTTCATTAGAGTTCGGCTCAGATTTGAGAAATCTTCTTCGAGGTGGAGAATTATAGGGAGAGAGAGGAGATGAAGAAATACGTTTCTAAAAGGAGTCGAAGAGAGGAGATGAAAGAATTCGTTTCTGAAAAGGAGTCGGATCCAATTGGGGTTTCCTAATAGGCGAACTGCTTCTCCTATTGGGATTCAGACTTTATTTCTGAAAAGTATTCGGATTCAATTGGGGTTTCCTAAAAATGAGGACTCTCTGGTTATAAATAAAGAGACAGAATCCTCTTAAATTATATGAAAGGTACAAATTGTATTGGTTGTTGAATAAATAAAATCTCTCTTGTCCCGAGGACGTAAGCAAATTGCCAAACCTCGTTAAATTTTGTGTTTACTTTTTCTCTTATTTCTTATTCTTGTTATTCTAAGGGTACTTCTTTGTTGCATTTATTGGGTTCCTCGCTGGTTGTTGCCTCGCGTTCAACAACTGTGTCGACTCCATTCGTGTGTATGTGAGATAGATATCTTTGAACATTTTTTTTTCATTTTCTACCAAAAAATATCTCCAAAATAAATATTGGTGAGGTACATGTCGCTGAAATCCTCTCGACAACGACAAGAATTCCACCATGTTTAGGCAAAGCGTATAAGGAAACAAGAAAAAAATGATAATATATGTTTAAGGTTTATAAATAATACATAGTTGTATTATTAGCATTATTTAAATTTTATTAATAGATTAATATTTTTTAATCTAATTATTAATTAATTAACAGTTCTATTTAAAGTTTAATTACTTGAAATGTATACTTATGTCGTGCAAATACCACTTGCAACCTTACAATCAAACAATGTAAATTGAACTCTCATTATACATTAGAGTTGTAGCAAATGCTATAAGTGACAATAAATTTTTTCACTTACACTGTCACATTATCAATCAAATACTTAAAAAACTTATTTGTCAAAACTCACTTACAATTACAAAGTGATTTCGCACTTACGACTCACGACTTGGAGTAATTTGCAGGCAACCAAGTGGACCCTCAGTAACGTCCATAGATTTATAATTCACAGCCACGTGGACGTTCGAAGAGTCTTCCTCCATTTATCAATATACATCAAGTGGTCACAAAACAAAATTTTTTTTCCTTAATAACATGAACAGATTGCTACTGGTTGCGATTCTACGTAGATGAAAGTTCCTCAGTTCAAATAAAATTTCACCTATATTTGATTTAGGTCAGATGTCATCTCTAACACTTGCATCATCTCCTGAAGATGAACAAGGACTGAAGAAACTATTAGACCCAAATCCAACTGTGTAGGTTTGCCGTTTCTATCATCAACTAGTAAACTAAAACTTACAGTAAGCTCACCTGCGTGGACCATAAGGCCTTCCCACTCCTGTGGCGACTGTGGCATCAAATGCCAATGTCGCGTGAGCACAGTGATGTATTCCGAGACACCAGACAGTAGGCAAACAAGCATACAATAGAGAACTGCACTAGACAGCAGCAGACACAAGAACAACAACATCATCCTAGGTTGCATAGGAACTACCGATATCTCGAGGGAGAACTCTCTGATTTCATCCCTTGATTGCTCAAGAACTCTCTGATTTCAAAGAAGGATTGAAAGGAACCTGTTCGTCACAATCCAGATTGTCTTCGGAGTAGCTGCGGCCGGCGCCCATCAGGTCTCGGTAATACTGGTAATGGGATATGATGTTGTTTCGTGTCATCGATGTAACCCTGACCGCAGACTTGGTCTCCATAGAGAATGTTCATGGTGGCTCCAAAGCCAGGTAGCCTTTCAGACAGCGTGTCATTCTTTGTTGGCTTCCGGTTGCCAACAAATACATCACGAACAGAAGGCTGCTGCTTCTTCATTTGGGTCATCTGCTCAATGTACCCTGGATGATTCAACAAGCCAACCTTGAGGCCGTCACCGATAAGTCCATAGTTGTAGTTACTGAAATTCAATGAACGAAATCAACACTTGGAAACTGAACTACACAGATACTCACCCGCAAAGGATAGTGGACATGCAGAACTTGATGAATAGAGTAGCAGATTTTGAGGAGGAAATTTGCACACAGTTCATATTAGTGTGTTTGTCCTCTTCAAATTCTTGGAACTGTCCATAACATCACATGATGCTCTCAGATTAAGTGGTCTTCAGGCATTCCGATATCATCTCAGAATGCCATCAGCAAATGAAACATGCCAGTGGCGATGTAGCATACAAATGTGTTTCTGTACAAAAAATGGATAGAGAACAGAGAGCCCTCTTATAAAAGTTAATTTTTCCTCTTTTTTATTTTTTGCTCTTTACAAACAGTTGATAGAGAATGGTGAGCCAAAGCTACCTGTACTTCAAGAATAAGACTTAATTAATGGAACATTCAGCTAAGTTCATAATACATGAGAAAGATACTAAACATATAAGCACGCAAGAAAGGCCATTTGCTACCTTCAAGTGTTATTCAATAGAAAAGGAAAAAAAAATAAAGAACCTGACAACAAACTAGACATTGTTCCAGAGATGCAATCCAAAAGAAAAACATTACAAAGGTAGAAGGCCATTAACATGCCATAAGAACAAAATAAGTGATGAATTTCCCTCAGTATCAAGGAGAGGCCTTGGCCAAAGTCTCGAGTCTTGGTCATCCATGGTGGTCGAATCGAGTCCACCTCATCTCCGGTTGCTGGACTTTTCGGCCTTCTCCTTCGTGCTCCCTGAAAGAAGATTTGTCCAGAATGTGAGATTGGCACTTGGCAGTGATCAAATCCTTGGATTAACACAACATTTGTGCAATTATTTATGGAATTTGAAAGCTTTCCATTTTCTCAAAAAGCCTTTGTCAGATGACAAGGGAATGTAGTCTGTAGGGGATCATTTTGATGACACTGAACTTTGCAGATTATTATACTTGATCTGGTTTTGATCATTATGTGTTACATTTTGAATGTTAAATCTCCTTCGTGTACAAAATCTTACCGTCTCCTTCCATTTATCAAGAATCGTTTTCTGGGCTTGGAAAAAAATTGGAGGTCCGCACTCTAATTGCATCAACTCAACCTAAATGAGCAATAAGATGCATGTACCCTGCAGGAATTAGCCTTATGAACATTCTTTTGCTCATAGTTGTTTATGCCAAGGATTTGTTTTGAGCTCCGAGTCCTAAGAGGACTGACAATAGCCTGAAAGCATATGGCAACAATAATTTTTACTTTAATACTTTTATGGATTCTTCTAGGCTTGCATTTTGCATGACATGTGGATGACTACACTGCCGAGAAGATTAAAGAGAGAGACAGATAGAAACTATCATTTGTTGTTGATCAATTGTCATCCTGAAATACTAGTGTGTATGGGTGTTGTGTGTGTGTGGGGTGGGGGTGGGGCGTGGGGGGTGTTGGGGGGGGGGGGGGGGGGGGGGAGAGGGAGAGGGAGAGAGAGAGAGAGAGAGAGACTTGTGTAGTTCCAGAAGGATTCGAGCACAAATCATTCTCGCTCAAATACAACCATACATCAACCAAATACGAGATCCATTATGTTGAAGTTGATCTATATTATTTCAAGTATCTATAAACAAAAAATAAAGTATTTTAAATACTTTTTTCTATGCATCAAGTAGGAAAAAAACAAACGGTCTAAATAGTGAGTTGGTTAGTTTTACGGTGTAGAACATTTGAAATCTAGCAAAAATTGGTTTGTATGGGCTTTTTAATGTTTAGATCATGATCAAATTGCCGGATCGAGAATTTGTATGTATAA
Organism: Agave tequilana; assembly: GCA_038442645.1. NCBI lineage: Eukaryota > Viridiplantae > Streptophyta > Magnoliopsida > Asparagales > Asparagaceae > Agave > Agave tequilana. Next base: position 76,006 of record JAVJIF010019146.1, on the reverse strand, counting down.
AGACATAAATCTAAACAACTCACAACTTTCGGCGGTTAATTTTGTACCGTTTGATAGATGGGCAAAAGTATTCAAAACACTTTTTTTTTAGTTACTTCAAATAATATTGATTAACTTCTAACAGAGTGGATCATGTATTTGAATGTCAGATGTTGGTATTTGAGTAAAAAGAATTGGCTTGAATCCTTTCAGAACTACACAAGTCTATCTTCCCTCCCAAGTCTGAGAGACCTGAATGATGGTATCATGCCATCAGTGGTCACTGTTCACTAGATTGATGATCAACCTATCATAGCCTCTCCGAGGGGTGAAGAAGCGACCATCTTCATTGGTCTTTTTCATGAAATAGATGGTATAGAAGTCTTCGCACTGGCACGAGTTGGAGGCAAAAGAAAAACGCAAGACTTTGAAACCAGAATGGTGCGCCAAGCCCCCGCAAACAATTGCGAGAGGGCACCCTGACAGTAACACGAGATGTCGCGGATGAAGTTTTTTAAAAGAGAGCTTCAAACCCAACGTTAAGATATCGGGATGATGATATACGCCTCCTGCATGGGGCCACTGTGAAGTCTGTATTAGGAGGACGCCACTCCACTTGGACGTTCGACGGCAGGCAGATGCCGTACTTCGCCAAGTAATCATCAACCTTATTCTGACTACGAAAGATCGACATCTTTGGAGCGAACTCTATGGCTTCTCTTGTTGAAAAGCGCGCCCACTTTTCTTTCTCTTCAGCACCCTTCTTCCTCCTTACCTCGCCGCCAGCGGTAATGAATTTTCCTCCTCTCTCCATTTGTAGAACGAAGATGGCGGATTTAGTGACAGAGATCAAAAGCAAAGGGAAAAAATGAAGAGGCACGAAACTCTGGGGAAGGTTTCGTAAAAAGAAAACCCTCTCACAATTCTCGCAATTTAAAAGTAGGCCCTGATGTCACCGCAATGATGACTTAGGGTTACAATGTCTTTTCGCACGTCAGCTAGCTCTAAATCTCAACCATTGGTCGAATACCAACTCACTCTGATGGTTCCCAAATGACGGCTATCTTCCTAAAACGCACGCGGACCAAACACCTGATGTGACTTTTGTCAAACTTTACAATTGTGACATTAATGCAAGAGGACGAAATGGCACCCTAACTGCTCTCCCTTAAATGATCTCCAGCTGTTCATTCAAGAAGCACAAGAAGATGCTCCGACTACTCAATGAATGATCATGTTGGAGGCTGGGGTTAGTCCTCTCTCCTCCTTCTCCCTCGAAGACTTCAAGAAGAAGGTGGAGGGAGCATCTGTAGTAGTCAGATTTTGATTCTCATCAAGATCGTGACATGTGTCCCACATCTTGAGGGCATCGCTTCTCTGTCACCGGGTCCAACTCACATACAAGTCTAATATGGGCCAAAAAAGCCTCAGGTCTTGCTCCGAGCCAACATTTTGTCAAACATTACTTGCCTGGATTCACTACTTAATCAGAGTTTTGCAACTTTCCGGGGACTCCAATGATCGGTACAAGAATCCTTTCTGAAGATACCCAAGGCTCCGATACGAAGGCCCTCCAAAGTCTGCCACTCCTGCTCTGCTTACAGTTAGATGGCATGATCCTATAATTCACGGAGTCATTTACATTGCTAGATCATCCCCACGTTGTAAATGATACCTTAATCCGGGTTGTTATGGATATTGACATACATCTCTGCGTAAAAGTTCTAACAATCAAGTTATGTGATTTGAGCGGTTATGAGAAAATCACAACATGCAAAGCATGCAGTTATGCAGATCCGAAATATCCACGCCATCAGTGACAACTCTTATAGTATATATATACCTCAATCTCGATTGAGAAAGGGGTTCGCTTTTGATTACCACAAAAAACACCACACACAAATATTATCTGCTTTTCTCAAATACGGATGCTTACTCTCACGCCCGAAGGTCTTCAACGGGTACCACTCCAGTGCTCTTGACATAAAAGATATTTTTTCCTCTTCTGTGTTCTTAACAGGATCAATCAGAAGCGTCCAAACGTTTGTGATGAAAAATCCCCACCGCACCACCATTGCATCATCCTCTCTTTTGTGAACAACTGAAAGAAGGGAAAGGAAGAAGGCACACTCTACGGCGAGCAATTTCCTTACCATGCTACTATTTTTGTAAGATGTACAACACGAGCTTATCTTTTCTTTTTCCTGCAAGTTATTTTTCATACTCCATATGCACAGAAGGCACCTTCCCCAGGGATGTGCCGACTCTCATAATATGCACTGTATCACTTCAGAGGTCTTCTGAAGTAGGGTGGCAATCGGGCGGGTCGACCCACTTTGACCTGCCGCGATTGGCCCTGTCCGAGACGAGTCGCACATGGCGAATACGGGTTGGGATTCGCCTTGTGCGACTCCTCTGAGTGCGACTCAAAGAGTCGCACAGGGCAAATATGGGTCCAACCCATATTCGCCCCATATAGGTGTTGGAACTTATTTTGATGATACATTTGTAAAGCCATTTCAATGGAGCTCTATCTTACAAGTCTATTCAAGAGTTCTACATGATCAAGACTTTCCAAAGAGAGTTGCTATTGATGTGTATTGTAATGGTTAATAGTATATTAAAAGCCTTGGAAAAAACACACACACATCATAACCCTATTAGTCGACTTATAGTCTTTTATAGTCGACTTATACATGGTATAGTCGACTTGACATTTTCCCTAGTCGACTAACCTTTGTCCTGTAAATATACCAACTCTCTGTTTGTCGCTATTAGTCGACTTAACAGACTTTTAAGTCGACTAATATCCTGATGTAGTCGACTTATATATTATTCTGGTCGACTAGTTTTAGTTTTCAGAAACTTGTCTTTTGATTCTATCTTGACCTAGTCGATTTGGTCTCTTTTATAGTCGACTAACCCAGTATAAATTGCCCAACCTAATCGATTAACCCCCTACCCCTAGTTGACTAATGATAGTTTCTGACTGTTGGACAGTTTCTGTTTTTTAGTATTTTATCCAACGTTATCCAACGTTTATATATTCAAAATTGGCCTGATAACTACCCTAACTGACTATGGATTTCAGCTATAAATATGTATGTTATCTAGGCTAAAAACACCAATCAAAATTAAAAGTTTTCTGACCAAAAACTCTGTTCAAAATTTTGATTTTCTGAAAACTTGTTTCCACTTTCTGTTAGATTTCTGAAAGTCCACCTATAATAGCCCTTGTCCACGATCACATACAGATTCAAGGCTTATAGGATCATTTGTAATCACTTAAAGGGAGCATTGTACAAGAGCGTCTTCGGGTTGAAGAGAGTTTGTATAAGGTGTTGTGGTCTTCTTGGTTGTAAGAAGAGTTGTACATATTTGGTAAAGGAATTTGTTAAGTGGGGTGCAAGGTGTTAATTTTGGGTGTACAAAATCAAAGGTTAAAGGAAAATCTCAAGTGGGTGGTTTGGGGACTGGATGTAGGTCACGAGGACCGAACCAGTATAAATCTCTTGTGTTTCCATTTGTTTATCTTTTCTGATATTTAATTTCCTTTATTGTAAGTACTTTATTTTTATAATGTTAATATCTTTATTTGAGTGTTGACGTATATAATTTAGATCCAATAATTGGCATCATCTCGGGACTAACAATTGGTATCAGAGCCGGCCCGGCATACAAGCCCTGCATACCCAGTCAATAACATACAAGGATGGCAACGGAGTTCCCTTCGTCACAATTCAAAGAAGGACATTCTACACAACGTCCACCGCTATTTGACGGATCCAACTATAACTATTGGAAGTGTAGAATAGAGATCAACTTGCAATCGCTCAACTACGAACTTTGAAACATAGTAGAAGCATCGTACACCAAGCCGACAACCAACTACACCACTTGGAGTGGTGATCAAAAAAAGAATGCGAACCTTGATGCCAAAGCGATGAATGCTTTATTCTATACCTTAACCAAAGAAGAATTCAAACGTGTGTCAACTGTCACTTCTACAAATCAAATATGGCACACTCTACAGGTAACACATGAAAGGACAAATAAGGTTAAGGAATTTAAAATTTCTATTCTTGTCCACAGATTTGAACTTTTCAAAATGAAGGAGAATAAAACCATCTCAAAAATGGTTACAAGGTTCACCGACATAACCAATTCCTTAACATCCCTTGGAAAGAAATACACTCAAGTCGAAAAAGTTCGCAAGATTTTTCGTGCACTCACATCAGATTGGGAGAAGAAGACAACTACAATCGAAGAAGCGAATGATCTCTCAACAATACCGTTAGCAAACCTTATTGATAATCTAATGGCATATGAAGTGCAACTCGAAGACAGAAAAAAGGATGAACAACAATATCTTTCAAAGAAGAAAGAACTTACCTTCCATGCATCCTCAGACACGGACAATTCAAAGAACGATGAAGAGCGGATGACAATACTTTCAAGAAAGTTCAGAAAGTTCTTGAAGTAAGGTAAGTTTAAATGTTTTAATTGTAATAAAATAGGCCATATGAAGAAGGATTGCCCAATGCTCAAAAATAAAGGTAAATTCAAGAGCAAAAAGTTCAGAAAGAAGAAAGACTACCAAGCATCATGAGAAAATAGTGATTCCTCTTCCTCTGACGAAGAAGAAACCACTGAACACGCCAACATCTGTTACATGGCTCTAGAAGAAGATGAGGTACAATTTTTTGAACTCTTAGATGCATTTCAAAAATTATATAATGATCTTAAGAATGAAAAGATAAAGAATAAAGTTTTGACAAAGAAAAATGAAAAACTTTTCAAAGAAAATTCTTGTTATGCTTCTCAAATTTCTTCTATAAATTCTCAAAAAGATGATTTTGAAAAAGTGATATCATTATTAAAAAAGATAATGAGAATTTATTACAAAATAATACTTTATTGAAAAGAGAAATTATGTCTTTAAATGAAAGAATTTCTATTTTAGATAAAGACATATCAATTTTCAAAATAAAGTATGAAGAGATTTTGAAAAATGTGACTAAATTTAATCAAGGAAAAGAAAAGTTGAATGATTTGTTATCATATCAAAAGATGTCACATAATCATTATGGTCTTGGATTTTTTGAAAAATCTACATATGTTAGTAATCCATATAATTCTTTTGTGAAAAGAAATACTGATATTATTTCAAAAAGAATTAAGAATAAGTTTATATGGATTCCTAAAAACTTAAGCATTGTTGATAAAAATACTTATATTGCATCATACATACATGATATATAATTCATGCAGTTATGTGTACACTAACAGATGGAAACTAAATTCAAATTGGGTTTGATCTCCTAAAGGTTAATGCTTTGATCTTATAATGATTGGTACCATTCTAATATCTATCTTTCAGGTACCATATAAGAAGTTTGTTAAGAAAAATATTTTCAGAACATTTGTTATATATATTTGTTATAATATATTTTTTACAGGGGGAGAATACACGTTTTTTCTATATCTGTTATAACCTATTTTCTGCAGGGGGAGCACATATTTTCTGCAGGGAGAGAACATGTAACATATTTTCTGCAGGGGGGAGTATTCGTGCACACAAAGTGTCATCATCAAAAAGGGAGAGAATGTTGGAACTTGCTTTTGATGATACATTTGTGAAGCCATTTCAATGGAGCTCTATCTTACAAGTCTATTCAAGAGTTCTATATGATCAAGACTTCCCAAAGAGAGTTGCTATTGATGTGTATTGTAATGGTTAATAGTATGTTAAAAGCCTTGGAACACACACACACACACATCATAGCCCTATTAGTCGACTTATAGCCTTTTATAGTCGACTTATACATGGTATAGTCGACTTGACATTTTCCCTAGTCGACTAACCTTTGTCCTGAAAATATACCAACTCTCTGTTTGTCACTATTAGTCGACTTAACAGACTTTATAGTCGACTAATATCCTGATGTAGTCGACTTATACATTGTTCTGGTCGACTAGTTTCAGTTTTCAGAAACTTGTCTTTTGATTCTATCTTGACCTAGTCGACTTGGTCTCTTTTGTAGTCGACTAGCCCAGTATAAATTGCCCAACCTAGTCGACTAACCCCCTACCCCTAGTCGACTAATGACAGTTTCTGACTGTTGGACAGTTTCTGTTTTCTGGTGTTTTATCTTACGTTATCCAACGTTTATATATTCAAAATTGGTCTGATAACTATCCTAACTGACTATGGATTTCAGGTATAAATAAGTATGTTATCCTAGGCTAAAAACACCAATCAAAATCAAAAGTTTTCTGACCAAAAACTCTGTTCAAAATTCTGATTTTCTGAAAACTTATTTTCACTTTCTATTTCTTCACCAATTCCTACTCTATTGTGAAGATTTCTGAAAGTCCACCTATAATAGCCCTTATCCACGATCACATACAGATTCAAGACTTATAGGATCATTTGTAATCACTCAAAGAGGAGCATTGTACAAGAGCGTCTCCGGTTGAAGAGAGTTTGTGTTGGCCCAAAGGCCCATCACTCTAGTTTTGATGATGATCAACTCATGTAGTTATGTTACTAATGATCTTGTGTTTAATTAGTTTCAGATTCATGATCAAGATCTTAGTAGGTGTATAGCTTCAACAAAGGATTTAAAGTCAAGTTTTGGAGCTAGCACGGTTTGATTCAAGAGCTTGTGCATAAAGACCACATCAACTACTCAAGAGGAGTCTAGCTATTGGATCATGTTTGGACCAAGTCAAGAAGCTGAGAAGACTTCAAGTAAAGACTTCAAGAAGATGAAGACTTGTGTCTAGGTCTGTTTTATAAGATTTGTTTTTAGATAAAATGTAAAGGATAGAATAGTTGGTGAATTGCTCAAGTACATATATACACACACACACTCTTGATTTAGATATATTTTCATAAAAGAATTTTCATTTTAGAAAAAACTTTTTATTTTGGAAAAATACGGTTTTGGTTAAAGACTATATAAATCTTTTTTGGAGCTTAATGTCAAAAACATAGATAGTTCATCATGTTTGTGTAGTAGATCATATCCATACACACTATGCTTTAAAAGAGTTTGAATATCTTGTTTTTGTATTTTGGAGTTTTGGAAAAACAAGTTTGGAAAAATACTGTTTTTGTTTTGAGCCAATTTTTCAAATTACAAAAATAGTTCAAATCTTTTGTAACATGTATTGATTCTGTGCAAGCATGTTTGTTTATCAAAGTAAAGTGTTAAAACTATTTTTGTAGAATTTTTAGTATTTTATGGGATTTAATTTGAGCCAGAAAGACCAACATTTTAAATCCCTGACCTGTCTTCAGCCGGTCGACCGCGCGACGTGCACAGACGTGCACGAGTCTGGCTGGAGGGTCGGTCGACCGCCAAAGAGCTTCTGCTCTCTGGAAAAACCCGGTCGACCGACAGAGAATCTGTTCTCTGTTCCAGAGGCTCGGTCGACCGGGCCGGTCGACCGAAGTCCCAACGGTCAGATTTCTGACCGTTGGCGGTCGACCGAGCGGTCGACCGACAGCTCTGTCAGACCCTAACGGCTAGTTTTTCTAGCTCTATAAAAAGGAGCATTTGGGGGCTGTTTTCTCTAAGATTTTAAGAAGAGTTTTGGGCTAGTTTTTCCCATTCATTTCAGTGGTTATATCCATAAGTTTTAGAGCCAAATATTTCCAATCAAAAGGGGAGTTTATCGAGAGTGTTTTTAAAAGTGAATTTCTTGAGTTTTCCTCCACCATCTCTTTCCTTATTTTCTCACACAACACTTGAGCTATTCATTGCTATATCTACCCATAGGGATTTGTTGTGAGAGGATTTTAGGTGATCAAGAGTTGTGATCACCAAAGTTTTGTGATCACCAAAGTTCTTTCTTTGTTCTTTGAGGAGGCAGACGGTTGTGTTCGCGGTGTTTCGAGTTCGTGTGTGAACTCCGTGTTTGAGGTGAGACCTCGGTGAGTTTGTGGGCTTGCGGTGTGTACGGGCTAGAGAGTCCAAGGAGTTCAAGTGTGAACTCGGCTTGTAGGTGTTGCCGCACCGAGTGATCCGGTGGGATCGATTTTAGTGGAAATCCTTCGTGCGTCGAAGGCGGGGATGTAGAGCAAGGGTGCTCGAACCTCGAAACAAATCCCTTGTGTTTGCATTGCTTACTCTCTCTCTCTTTGTCTCTTTTTTATATCTTGCATGCTATTATTGTCATTACACTTATATGCTCGATATATTGTGTGCTCATATTGTATATGCTTGGGTTTATTTGCTAACACTTGCATTTAACCAAGAGAGTCAACGCGGCACCTCAACCCTTATCTAGGGGAATCTAGAGGAGTTAGTCCAGAGCCCTTCACGGGAAATTCGGCTACACTCTTGTGTTATACGTGGTGTTTAGTTTAAGATTTTTAGTTTAGGTCATAATGGTTTTTAATTCCACATTTAGTTTTCCATAAGATTAGCCATCACCTATTCACCCCCCTCTAGGTGATTTTACAATTGGTATCAGAGCCATGTACTCTTGATTTGGGTCTTACAACCTAGAGTTAAAGATCCTCATTTTAGGCTAATCACAAAATTTGTACACACACCATGGATTTCATGTCACCACCCACTCTTGACATTCTTAACATCCAAGTTTGGAAGGTTAAGATGTCCTTGTACCTCAAGGCCCTAGGCATTCATGTTTTCCTTGCCATCACTAATGATTCATATTGTTTAAATGGTAAGAATTTTGAGGCTAATGCAAAAGCCCATTATGCTTTAAAGTCTACCCTAAATGATGATTATTTATCAAAGATTGCTAACATTGACTCAGCTTTTGTAGTTTGGAACACCATACTCTCCCTTGGCGAAAAAGATCAATATTATGCGGGGAGCGACTTGGATGTTGGAAGTGACACCTCCAACGCGTGCTACATGGTCCAAGGGATAACCCCCTTGAGGTAACTACCGAATCCAAGGTAGATGAAGATAACATATCATATGATAAGCTTACATCTTTTTGTCAACAACTTCTTGAAAAATATGACATGCTTAAGAAAGACAATAAAAATTTGAAAAAAAATTTGATTGCATGCATAAGGAAAATGATTCTTTTAAAAATAATATTGCATGTTTAGAAAAAGAAAAGGATGATTTGAAAAATGAGAATATTTTCTTGATGTCCAAATTGAATGTTTTATGTGAAGGAAATAATTCTTTGAAAAATAAAATTATCTTGGTGGAGAAACAAAAAGAAATTGCTTTTCAAGAAAACAACTCTTTGAAAAGAAAAATGATTGAAAAAGAAAAAGTTAAAGTTTCTAAAAAGAATAAAAATGATTCTTATTCTCACCATGCTTTACATGCCACCATTAATGAGAGTGAGATTAATGTTTTGAAAATAGGATTTATTGTTTGAGCTCAACCTTGAGCTCATGTGCATTTAACCATAAGAAATTGGAAACCTTGTTTTCAAAGAAACAAGTTCCAAATATTCATGCACATCATTCTCATCATGCATATGTTGCACGACATAACCACACCCACACCTATATGCATCCTAAGGTGTACAAATGTACACATTGTGGCCGCAAAGACTATTTAGCAAAGTTTTGTTTTGATAAGATGCATCATATAATTTTGCTAACAAAAATGTTTGGGTTCCTTATAAGACTAACCCCCAAGGACCCAAGAAAAAATGGGTACCAAAGTCTCCACCTTGTGTATTTGATGTACGTGAGGGCTCTCACAAGACGTGAGAGATTTGGTGCCTTGATGGTGGATGCACATGGACATGATGGACACATATTTGATGCACCGCTATCAAGGAGGTTTGGTAGGACAACCACCATATTTTGGAGCTTTGGAGTATAATTCATGTGTTGGTAACTATCTCTAAACTCCTAGTTTATTTACATGCTTATTCATATATGATATCTTTAGCATGTTCATGTTTTAGGCTTCATGTGGTAAATACTAGTTTAAATGTAGTTTTTATCAAAATTTGTGTATATACGTGTATAGGTAGTGAGCAACAAATTGATTCATATATGTTTACACTTCATTGTTCATTTATACTCACTATATGCACATGTATAGCCTAGTTTTGATGATTATCACATTTATACTTGTTTTGCCTCTTTTCATGTTTTTGCTTCATGTATATGCATTTTTATTCAAATCTAATAAGTATACATGTATACCCTTTTTGAATCTCTTGCCTTCATGCATAATTATATCATAGACTCTTTTTATATTTGGGATATGTATGCATATTGTTAAGATTGAATAAAAACATACATATACCTAGAAGTTTGGTTTTTAAATGAAAAATGATTTTTCATTTTTTTAAATGACTTGTGTTTTCGAGCTTCATTGATTATTTTCATGAAAATACAATTTATATAATGATTGAACACTCACACTTTATTTGTTTATTCATGACTTTGTTTCATGATTATTTTTGAGCTTTATGGACTATGAGTGCTTGAATTTTTGTGTATTTAGTATGATTCATGAAAAATATATAAATTGATTTCATATTTTTGAAGGATCTTTAACTAGTTTTTCAAAAATTACTTTTAACTAGTTAATTATTCTTCATTTGGAAGAGATTTCCAATGCTTAACTATTTTCAAAATTACTTTCGAAAACCCCTTCCAACCTTAATGGGCGGACGGTTGGGCGAGTATGCCTTGTAAGTTTTATTGGAAAATCCTTTACCTTGTGCATATAAAGGGTGGTAGGTTATGAGTTATATACTTGATTTACATTGTTATTTTCAATTGATATCATTGGATCTTTTCAATTGGTATCTAAATTGATAATTTTGTATATACTCATATTTTGTTTTTCTATATATGTATGCTTCATTATTTCCATAATATCAATTGCTATTGGTATTCTCTTTTCATACATATATATGATTTTCGTGTGCTTGCTTTACAATGGGTTTACATATTTAAAGTACAAAGTTTATGCTAAGCTTAAGTTAAAACTTTATTTACAATTGGTATCTCAAATAGCCATGCATAAGCTTATGAAAAATAAATTTTTTTTTGGTTTTTCATTGATATCAATATATTTCTATTTCAAATTTGTTATAAATTTACAATTGGTATCAATATGTATTACCTATTTGAAAACTTCAAAATTTGTAATGTTTAATTTACAATTGGTATCAACATGATTTTTTTCTACAATTGGTATCTTAAAATTTGATTACAAATGGTACCTTAAATTTTTTTATGATTTACTAAGATTTCTCAAAATGTGTTTTATTAAAAAAAATTCAAAATTTTGTTTGAACAATTTAAAAATCAAAACATTTTTGATTTATATTGCCTATATGCAAGGAGAGCTTAACATCTCTTCCACATATAGATTCATGTTGAGTGTATCTTATATTGAGGAGCTTGACAATTCTTCTTTATGTGATACACGTGTGTAGGGGGAGCTTCACATCTCCTCTTATGCATTACAGATTATGTGTTATGTGAATTAGGCTTGTCATCCCTTCTTCATGTAATGCATATATGTAGGGAAGCTAACTTAACATCTTCCTCTTCATGAATGTATATCGCATATAAACTTTTATTGATTTGTTTATGATTACCCCTTTATTGGTTCTATGTTTCAGACAAAAAGGGAGAGAAAAATTTGTTGATTTTGTTTTTACTTTAACCCCTTTGTTGATGATTGACAAAAAGGGGGAGAAGTATTTTTCTATATATGCATGTTTTCCTTGCTTTATTCATAAAGGGGGAGAAATTTTTATGTTTATGCATATATGTTTTGTTTTGCAAATAGGAGAAAAAGAATTTAATTTGTTTTATGCTTGATTGACATGTTTATCTCCTAGATTTGCATACATGTTTATGAGTATACATTGCATATTTATTTGTTTATTTGTTATGCTGAGTTAAGGGGGAGCTTCTTTGGAGCTTTACTTTAATCCATGCATATATAACTTCATGAGTTTTGTCATCATCAAAAAGGGGGAGATTGTTGGCCCAAAGGCCCATCACTCTAGTTTTGATGATGATCAACTCATGTAGTTATGTTACTAGTCATCTTGTGTTTAATTAGTTTCAGATTCATGATCAAGATCTTAGTAGGTGTATAGCTTCAATAAAGGATTTAAAGTCAAGATTTGGAGCTAGCACGGTTTGATTCAAGAGCTTGTGCATAAAGACCACATCAAGTACTCAAGAGGAGTCTAGCTATTGGATCATGTTTGGACCAAGTCAAGAAGATGAGAAGACTTCAAGTAAAGACTTCAAGAAGATGAAGACTTGTGTCTAGGTTTATTTTATAAGATTTTGTTTTTTAGATAAAATGTAAAGGATAGAATAGTTGGTGGATTGCTCAAGTACATATATACACACACACTCTTGATTTAGATATATTTTCATAAAAGAATTTTCATTTTAGAAAAAACTTTTTATTTTGGAAAAATACGGTTTTGGTTAAAGACTATATAAATCTTTTTTTGGAGCTTAATGTCAAAAACATAGATAGTTCATCATGTTTGTGTAGTGGATCATATCTATATACACTATGCTTTAAAAGAGTTTGAATATCTTATTTTTGTATTTTGGAGTTTTGGAAAAACAAGTTTTGGAAAAATAAGTTTGGAAAAATACTGTTTTTGTTTTGAGCCAATTTTTCAAATTACAAAAATAGTTCAAATCTTTTGTAACATGTCTTGATTCTGTGCAAGCATGTTTGTTTATCAAAGTAAAGTGTTAAAACTATTTTTGTAGAATTTTCAGTATTTTATGGGATTTTATTTGAGCCAAAAAGACCAACATTTTAAATCCCTGACCTGGCTTCAGCCGGTCGACCGGGCCGGTCCACCGCGTGACGTGCACAGACGTGCACGAGTCTGGCTGGAGGGCCGGTCGACCGCCAGAGAGCTTCTGCTCTCTGGAAAACCCGGTCGACCGAGCGGTCGACCGACAGAGAATCTGTTCTCTGTTCCAGAGGCTCGGTCGACCGAAGCCCCAACGGTCGGACTTCTAACCGTTAGCGGTCGACCGGGCGGTCGACCGACAGCTCTATCAGACCCCAACGGCTAGTTTTTCTAGCTCTATAAAAACGGGCATTTGGGGGCTGTTTTCTCTAAGATTTTAAGAAGAGTTTTGGGCTAGTTTTTCCTATTCATTTCAGTGGTTATATCCACAAGTTTTAGAGCCAAATATTTCCAATCAAAAGGGGAGTTTACCAAGAGTGTTTTTAAAAGTGAATTTCTTGAGTTTTCCTCCACCATCTCTTTCCTTGTTTTCTCACACAACACTTGAGCTATCCATTGCTATATCTACCATAGGGATTTGTTGTGAGAGGATTTTAGGTGATTAAGAGTTGTGATCACCAAAGTTCTTTCTTTGTTCTTTTAGGAGGCGGACGGTTGTGTTCGCGGTGTTTCGAGTTCATGTGTGAACTCCGTGTTTGAGGTGCGGCCTCGGCGAGCTTGTGGGCTTGCGGTGTGTACAGGCTAGAGAGTCCAAGGAGTTCAAGTGTGAACTCGGCTTGTAGGTGTTGCGGCACCGAGTGATCCGGTGGGATCGACTTTAGTGGAAATCCTTCGTGTGTCGAAGGGGGGATGTAGAGCAAGGGTGCTCGAACCTCGAAACAAATTCCTTGTGTTTGCGATTGCTCACTCTCTCTCTCTCTCTCTCTCTCTCTCTCTCTCTCTTTGTCTCTTGTTTATATCTTGCATGCTATTATTGTCATTACACTTATATGCTTGATATATTGTGTGCTCATATTGTATATGCTTGGGTTTGTTTGCTAACACTTGTATTTAACCAAGAGAGCCAACGCGGCACCTCAACCCTTATCTAGGGGAATCTAGAGGAGTTAGTCCAGAGCCCTTCACGGAGAATTCGGCTACACTCTTGTGTTATACGTGGTGTTTAGTTTAAGATTTTTAATTTAGGTCATAATAGTTTTTAATTCCGCATTTAGTTTTCCATAAGATTAGCCATCACCTATTCACCCTCCTCTAGGTGATTTTACAGTTTGTACAAGGTGTTGTGGTCTTCTTGGTTGTAAGAAGAGTTGTACACATTTGGCAAAGGGAATTTGTCAAGTGGCGTGCAAGGTATTGATTTTGGGTGTACAAAGTCAAAAGTTAAAGGAAAATCTCAAGCGGGTGGCTTGGGGACTGAATGTAGGTTACGAGGACCGAATCAGGATAAATCTCTTGTGTTTGCGTTTGTTTATCTTTTCTGAGATTTAATTTTCTTTATTGCAAGTACTTTATTTTTATAATGCTAATATTTTTGTTTGAGTGTTGACGTATATAATTTAAATCCAACAACTGGCATCATCTTGGGACCAACAATAGGACCCGTATTCGCCCCATATAGGGGCAGCGGGTCCAAATGGGTGAACCCGTCTATGGGTCTGATTCGTCCCGTGATGAATCACTGGACGAATCGGGTGAGAAACAATTTTCCCAACCTCCTATCTTTTTTTTAAGTCCTATATTATTATATATCTGTGAGAGGGGACAATTAATTACAGGCTCCTATCTTGTTTTTTTTTTTTTAAACCCTCAACCGCTCAAAAAAGAGTTGTTGTTGACAATTCTCAGCTAAAAAAAAATATCCGAGACATGTCTAACCCATCTCGACGAATTCGAGTAACGAACCCGATTCGTTTCCCAATTCTTTGACCCCGTATCGTCTCATAACGGATTCGTTAGGCTAACGGGACGAATCAACTTGATTTGTTCCGTTAGCCATCCCAATTTTTAAGTCCCTCTCTCAGTATATGTTTTTGTAAAATGATAATCTGATAATGAATGTGGCCTTCTTTCTCTCACTTGGATTCAATGTACAACCATCACTATCTAAAGCATTCACATCATTCTAGGTGCACTTTTACGTTTTTTTTTTTCCAAAGTTAAATATTTTTTGCAGAAACGTGTCAAACAACAAATCCCTTGTCCGACAGTTTGAGGCGAGCAATTCAATAGTATTTGAATTTGCAAGAAACGTTAACTTAAACAAAGCCTCAAAGCATTATAATTTAAGAAAACTGGTGATGTAGGATGAGGAAAAAAAAAGATAAAAAGAGAAAAAAAAAATTAGGGATTGTAAAAATTAGGAGAAAATAAGAAGATAAAGATTAATTTAGCTTTCAACACTCGGGAGATCTCTCTCCCACTCTGCTTATCACCACGCAAGAAATTCAATTTGTAAAGTAAATTAATATGCTTACCAAAAAAAGTTTAATTCAAATCATCACAGTCCTAATAAATAACTACAGGTGACGGCCTTGTATGTACCCATGCACTGAGAACTTTCCACATGATAACCGATATGGGGTTAAAAAAAAGAAAAACAGCTAATACAAATAAAAAAACTAAATAAAAAAACTACAATAGACTGAACGCCACCACTGGTGAGGGACAAATGTACTCAGAACAAATGGCCGTTCATGATGCATAGCTGGTATTTTAGTGAAGTTTCAGTGGTTTCAGATAACTAAAAAAAATAAATTTCAACCCCAAAGATTTGGGTAAAGGGCTGTTAGTTGTAGTAGATTGAGACAAAATAGTTTTTTCTTTTTTAATCAGGTAGGGTCTAAATGATCACATTCTTATAAACATATTTGTATCTCGATTGCTCATGATAGTTAAAAGAAATAATGCAATGGTTTCTTTATTTTATTTAGACTTGTTGCCATGTGCTCGGCCTGCTCTAATTGTTTGTATAAAAGATTCCTCAACACAGCAAAGACTAAGTAATATGTGGGTACACTTTCTCATTACGTTCGACATTCCTATTATTCAGAAATGAATCTTAACCAAACACAACTTCGACCGAAAAGGGTTAGGAATTTTAATAGGATCGGTTACTGGAAAACCTTGGTTAATTAAACCTCTATGATAAAAGATTAGGCTAGTGATCATGTGCGCGTAAAGTTCAACTGCCAGAACTTCGACATTTTATTATTTGTCCCATGACCTATCACTTCATTGCTAGTCTTCAACATTTAGATGATACGAGAATCGAAGTTCAAACTTGGTCATTTCTGATGAGAATTGAGACGTAATATTGGACAGAGAGTAGAGACTGTAGCTGGCAAGCCATTTCTGATGTCTGATCTTAGCATTTTTTGTTTTTTTGGTTTTGGACCCTCTCGTTGTTTGTCTTAGATTTCTAGATTAATCACACATTAACGTAAGGATGATCCTGAAGAAAACTAAGCCTAATTAAGCACACCTGTTGGGATTTGGGTCGAACAAATAGTCCCACATAAGCTAGACGAGGAGATGCTTCAATTGGTGTCAGAGTCATGCCCCGAACTTCGTCGTGTGTGTGGATGATGTTCGACGATGTAGATCCCAATGACGCAAAGACGCAATGGGGCCTGATCACACCCCAAGATTGCTGTGAGGACCTTACCTTACACCTTCATATATTCAGGGAGGCTAATTACTAGATTTGCGTATACTGTATTATGGTAGCTGATAACTTTACTATAATATTTGTTTCCGTGCGACTAAGATATGCATTTAACATGTTCCTTACATTTTTTCGTGCATGTCTATTTTTTTTGTTTTATTGAAATAGAAAAGCAAGAACTGTTGATGGCTTTTCATAGCACGAGGAGTTGTTCAACAGTAGAGAACAGCACACACCCGTGTCTGATTTTGATCTCAATTTTTTTTTTTTTTTGTTTTGAGCACTGTGTTTCAATGTTCTTCTCCTCCGTTATTTTTTAATTTATGTGAATGAGAAGGGGTAAACCTAACTTCCCCTAGAAAAGGAAATGGGAAACAAAAAGGAGAAAAAAATGCAAAAGAAAAGAGAAAACAACAATAAAAAAAGGAGAATCAAATCCATCTTTTTCAAATTAGGTACTAGGATTGTTTTTATCGAACATAAATTCTATTAGTATTGTCTATTTTGGTGAGGACGATAGGTGTATAGGGTATGTAATGTATCATAAAATTGTGTCGTGTCTGATTCATGTCAAACGATACTTCTTGTCATGACATTGTTGTTTTTTATGTGATCAGTCGCTGATACTGTATATTTATTGTCACATTCTCATATTTATTATTTAATAAACTATGTTTTTAATCCTATTTATTCTCTAAATTATATGCATACTTTACTAAAAGAGAGGGAAGAGAAATCAAGCCCAAAAACCCACCTATATCTAATTTAATTCAGAATTAAATTCAAATAAAAGATCTAAGCAAATAAGGGAAAATCAAAAAGATAAAACCAACAGAAAAAATAGTTAAACAGATCTTCACAAAATCAAGTGGTTAAAGCGAAGATCAAAGAAGGTTTCATCAAATTCAGGACCCAAGTCTGAAAATCCAATATGAGATAAAAAGAGATTTTCAAAACAGGGAGTTATACCCCCAGGTGTGGCCACACACCCAGGCTGCAAAAACGCGGCCAAACCCGTGTTTTCGCACAATGTTAAAGAATCTCGGGGAGCGTTTGCTCCCCTTTTCCGTATACTTCTCTTCTTTTTTGGTTTTTACCTATAAATACTGGGATTTCTGAGACCTCAGGAGACGACTAAGCAGTGAGTAGAAGTTAGATCATTCTTTAGTCTGTAACTTAGGTTTTTTTATTTTTTTTGTTATGTAATTTTCATTTTCTTTATGTAACTAAGAGGAGAGGAGAGTTTCATAGAAGAATGAGAACAAGCTTGACGGTGACACCAGTGTAAGTAAGTCTTTTATTTTATTGTTATTTGAATCGAATCGAAGTTTTTTTCTTCTTTACTCTTATTTTTATTTGCTTTCCTCTGATGTGTCTAGGCGAATCTGATAGCCTCGTGACTGCTTCGCCATTTCGAGTGCCCTTGATGGCCTATGGTGATGAACAACCATTTCTTTGTTAGTTTAGCTTGCCCTTTTATTCATAGTGTAGATTAGGAACAGAAAAGATCCTTCATACCATACTTGATCACCTTCAAAGACTAGGTAAGTCGTAGCGACGGATTCAAAGTATATAAGCACTGAAAAGGTAAGTAAGAATTTTTAGTTTCTTTCTTTTAATTTTTAGTTTAAAATTCTACTCCAAAACCACTCTTTTTTTATCACATTAATTCTTTTCTTTTTAACTTAGTTCTTAAAACACCACCACCATATTCGTCTTCCATCTTCACATCTTCTAACTTAACCTTTTTATTTTTATTTTCTTTTCTTTTTCTAAAATTAAGAAGAAATTCATAACATGTTTTGTAACTCAAAAAGAAAAAAGAACTTACTTAATGCTTTCATCGCAGTCCCTCCTTGTAGATCACGGCCTGCATTGCCACTCGCTATAGCGATAAAATTGAGAACTTACACATTCTATTATTAAAATCTAAACTATCACTTTTCTTATGCAGGTTTAAACTCAATCACTATGCACCATTGAGAAGAATTTACTATGATAGTGCATAGAAATTTCATGTCGGCATATTGAGCATTTTCAGCTTCCTAGATGGTACTTGTAGTGATCAAAATTATGACCTCTGCGAGATTCTGACACTCGGTAAATTTCATAATTCTTGGGGGTACATATTCAATCCCATCCAACAGATCTTACCTGACCACCTAACTAATAGAATAGTTATAACATCCTGACAGGTGGGGCTATAGATGCGGATCTGAACCCTAATCCTCACCAACCGACATGATCTTTGAAGATCATGCACCACTTAGCCGATTACAGCTGGGGCATTACATGTCGTTGCGATCGTGGTCAGATTTAGAGGCAAAAATCTTGGAAGCCACGACTCAGCTCATCAACCCTGAACTATAACGTCAATCTCTTCTTACTTGGAAAGAGTGAAGAAATACTAGAAAAGAAAACTTGTAAGAGAGTGTTGGGAAATTCTTGTATTATCTCTGATTTAGTAGAATCTCTCTCTTTGCACCGTGATTTTTTCCCTTCAGGTTTTTTATGTAATTCTCTAGTGTTTGAATTTGATTTACTTTCCCATTTATAATTTGAGTGTAGATAAATTTTTTTTGAGAAATTTACCTCTACAATTTGGTGCTTTCATTGAGAGCTCTGAGTCCACGCACAAAGTTCTCCCAATTTCAAATCCTTTTTCCTCCTCAAAAAACCTCTCTGAGGTCGCAATAGCCCGATTAAGGAGGAACGCTTCCTGTGTCGCCACCACAATAACCTAAGAAGCCCGATCGGCCACCACGGTGTTGGAAAAAGAGAGTTTACTGATGGGGAAGTTGACAGGGATCGTCGAGGGTCGTCGAGTGATCGCCAAGGAGGTCGACGACAAAAGACGAAGGAAGAAACAGCAGCACAGCAGCAAAAAAGCAGCAGGTGCAGGTGATCGGTCGACCTGCCCGGTCGACCGCCCGCACAAACAGGAGATTGGTCGACCGGCGCGGTCGACCGACGTGCACAACGTGCACAAGGAAATATCTCAGTTGACCGCCCGGTCGACTGACTGAAGTGACCCAACTCTCTGTTGGGCACCCGGTCGACCGACCGGTCGACTGGTGGAAGGGGTCTGTCGACCGCCCGGTCGACCGACAGTCAGGTGTGGGTAATTTTCTGCTGATTCGGAAATCTGTATATTTAAAGGCTGTTGTTAGTTTCTAGGGTTTGTGACTGGAAAAGAGAAGATTACTGAAGCTCTCTTGCACTCAAAGAGGCTGCTAGCAATTGTAATCATCTTCCAAGTAAATTAAGCTCTCTTTCTATTGCCCCGAGGACGTAGGCATTGAGGCCGAACCTCGTTAAATTGTTTGTTTGCGCTGGTGCTTCTGGTGATTGTTTTATGCTGTTTGGGATTGTTCTTCGTGTTTGGGAGATTCGTGAGATCCTCATCAGGTTGTTGTCGTAGGCACAACAAGTGGTATCAGCTTCCAGGTTTCGATTGGGATTTCTGGAGATTCGGAGGGCTCGAGATCTGATTCGGTGGAGATCGTGTGTCGATCTCAGATCAGAGGTATTCATGTTCGTGGGATCATGTGTCGATCTCAGGAGGACGCAAGGAGGGCTCGTGGAATCTGTGGTGGAGTAGATCCGGAGAGAAACTCGATCTAGAGTTTCAAGGGAAAGGTAAAAAAATTCAATTTTTATCTGAGTAGTGATCTATTTCAGTTGATTGATTTTCCGCATAGATAGAGGATCAAGTGATCTCAATGGCAGAAGAAATTGCTTCAGTTAAGACCATGAATCCTCACCCGAGGATTAATGTTGTCAAGTTCAACGGTACAAATAATTTCGGGATATGGAGATGTGAGGTTATGGATGCCCTAAATGCATCGAACCTCGAAGATACACGCCTATCGGAAAAGAAGAGAAGCAAGACCACTGATGAAGAGTGGGTAAAAATGAACAGGTCAGCGTGTGGGTTGATACGTTCATGTTTGTCGCATGACATAAAATACCTTGCACAACATGAGACGTCGGTGAAGCATCTGTGGGAAACCCTTGAGAAGAAATACTTAACGAAGAGTGTTGAGTCAAGGTTGCAGCTTAAGAGTAAGCTGTACAGATTTCAGATGAAGAAGAGGAGCACAGTGAATGAGCACATCAACCGATGCACGAAACTTCTTACAGACTTGGTGTACGTGGATGTCATTGTAGAAGAGGAGGACAAGGCGATCATCTTCCTGAACTCACTCTCGGAAGAGGAGTATGAGACATTCACACTGACCTTTATAAATGGTAGGCAGACGTTGGACTACCATGAGGTGTCGTCTGCACTGACAAGTTATGAGACGAGGAAGAAGGAGAGACATCCTTCTCAGTCAAGCTCATCGGCGGAGGCACTGGAAGTGTAACGCCCCGATACGGAGACGTTATGGCGATGTACATACGTGAGGTGAAAACACACTCACGCGTACGTTAAGCCTCAGTACAGGACATAGCCTCCATATAGACAAGGGGTCCAGCAGGAAATAAGTACAAGAATACCTGCAGAAAGAGGTTAGTTATCATAACAGATATGAAAACAGGGATAAATAAGATAACAGAAATAAAGCACTAAAATACCTATGAATAGTCCTGATGAGGAATCTCCCATGTGACTCCAAGGCACTCTCTGAAGCTATGGTAACTCGGATCTCCAATCTGGGCATGCAAACCCAGGGTCGTCAGAAAGCGACCTAGTGAGTGGTAAAATGAAGAAGGCAGGAATATACTATAATAATACAAGCACGATAATAAGATATAAGATATGATGTGGTAACAGTAATAAGCAGTAGACAAATATAAATATGTAATCATCGGGTCATGTCTCTAATCGTGTCCAGGTTATATCATAAATAATATTGTCTAGTGGTGACGTAATAGATATGAATGTGCTAGTGATGACGTGACCGAAGTGAACATGCAGATGAGCATATGCAATATGAACATGCAAGTGGGCATATACAATATAACCTCACTACTGTGTTATACATATACAGTAAGGATGTCTATAAGGTATACCGAAAACAGAATATATGCACATATGCAGAAATAGTATGCCACTACAGAAAGAGTAACATGTATCGATTAGAGTAACAAGTATACATGTATGATATCGGATAAATGATCAGGTACGATAATAAGTACAACCATACAGTAGGAAACATGTGTCAGACAAGGAACAGTAACAAGAAGTAAACATGTATCATGTAAGTCATGTTATTTATACAATAGTAGCAATCAGTACCACCTGGTATTTTAATCAGTCTCTTCCAGTGTCCCATACCACTGGCAGTTCATACTGGAGCCCGCACTCCAGTCGAACCCATCCGGACATGGCCTACGGGTACCATTATCCAAACGAGAGAGTGATCAAATAACAAGTGTTCCCGACGTTACTATTGTGTATACTGTTTTATTATGTTACTTGGAAACCCATGGTCGAGGAGTTCTTATCGGGTGGATGTATCCCGTGCATACCCGGGATCACGGCCTTAAACAAGCCCCTGGCTGCCAGGACCAGGGCCCTCCGCTAAGAGGGGAGCATGAATCAAGTAACAAGAGCTCATGGAGCAATTGGTAGGCAGCCCTCCTACCATCCCCTGCAGTGGGAAAACAATATGGATCCAGTACATCACCCGATAAGATCTAATCAACCGTCAAGTCTCCCCCATACCCCAGTTAGCTTTATGATCTATTATATCAAGTATACAATGTAACAAGAACAACTACTGTACATGATACGGGTAACATGATAACTGGACCTGAGCTCTGTAGATAGCGTAGAACAATATAACGGAAATCAGGAACAATATAACATGAACAAGATAACATGAACAATATACCGGGAAATGGGAACAATAGATGTGGGATCCCCACATATCGCATATCAACAGCTCTCATGTCCAGTATCGGGAAATCCATATCAGTAACAGGAAACAATCATATATCATGAGTACGGGAACATGGAACAAAAATGCATGTAATAAGCATGGTGATCCATATGACAAGAAGATAGAAACAACACAGGCATGTGTAACTGTAATATATAAGCATGACATGAATGTGTATGATGATCATGCTAATATGAATGATCCTGCTAATATGAAATGCAGTAGTCTGTGTAATGATATGCCGAGAATTTATGTACCGAGGATAACAATACCAGACACAACGGTCTTTCGTGAAATGGTGCTGCTACGTATCGGTGGGCTATGCCTACGAAATAACAAGTGTGCCGTGTCATAGTATCTGTGTAACATGCACAGGTAATAATAGTAGTCAGGGTCTACTATCATGTACAGTGAACTACAGTATCTGTGTAGCCGTAGGCCTGTGTAGCACTAATATATGTAGGAACAGTGGTTGACTGTGCCTTATAGTAACGGTGTCTAGCATGCATGTCTAGTACCAGTGTAATGTCATAGTGTATCTGTGGATCAGTATGCATGTAACGTGACTGTGATACAGTGCATGTCATAAGAGTGTATACCCGATTGTCAGTAATTGTGCAGGTCATGACTGTATTCGAGTTGTTTATGTCAGTATACCTAGCAATATTCAAGGTCATGCCTATTTCAATGACTGTACGATTGTGACCAGTGAATAATTAATAGTTACCGGATTTTATCCATAATCAATAATTAATAGGTCAATGTCACTAAACACAGTAAAATATAATTTATAAAAGAAAAACACTCACAAACTGGCCATAGGACTGTAGCTCTCTTTCCCACGATCGCAACGGATCCAGAATCGCCCGAATCGGAGTCCGGATGCTCCAGATATCGCCCGAACACTAAATCATAACAAATAGGGTTAAATATGTAAATAAAAAGAATTCAAATGCAATTAAGAAATTGAATCAGGGGGTTTTCTGTAAAATTACCTTTATTGGGTTTCGGACGCGGGTTTGACTTATAACGGGTCGGGTCCAGATCCACAACCCATACCCATTTAACTTAAGTTAAATGGGTATCGGGTTAACGGGTTTCCAAATAGGTTAGTGGGTTTTAATGGAACCCAATAAGGGTTATTGGGTTTGGGTCTCACCCAAACCCAACAAGGGGAGAAAGAAGGCAAACAGGAGCAGCAGCCCTGCTGCTCCTGCGGGACCGGCCGGCCAGCTTTGCTGGCCGACGGCGCCGACCGACCTGCCGCCGGCGGCCCCGGCCGCCGGCGACCGTTCGGGCCCGGCAGAGAGAGAGGAGGAGGGAAAGAGAGAGGGTGAGGGAGAGGAATTGAAGAGTAGCAGCACAGGGAAAGAAAAGGGGAAGAAAAGAAAGAAAAAAGAAAGAAAAGAAGAAGGGAGAAGTGGGGGCGGTGGCGTCGGCCGCGCTGGGGCGCGGCCGCCGGCCGGGGACGTGCGCCTCCGGTGGCGCACGCCGAGCTGGGGCGGCAGCGCCCGGGCGGCGCTTGGCCGGGCGCGGGTTCCTCTGTCCTGGAACAGAGTCTGAAAGAGGGGGAGAGAGAGAGTTATGGAGAGAGTTAGAGAGAGAGATTTTGGAGAGAGAGAGAGAGAGAGATTTTGCTAATTAGAGAGAGAGGATGGAGATTTTAAGAGGGAGAGAGAGATTTTAAAGAGGGGCTACAGTATGGCGGTGGGTTGAATGGCGGTGGCTTAGGGAAGACGAAAAGGAGGAAAGAGAGAAGAAAAAGAAATAGAAAAAATAAAATTTTAATAATATTTTAATGGGGTCCAAAATGACTAGCTCCGAGCGATGCCCAAAAATTATAAAAAATAGAGAATATTATCCTAAGATGTAAGATGAAGACGGTTTGTAGAAACTCGATCCGGTTTGCCAATTAAAAATTCCGGAGTGTCTCGCCGATACGGGCGACACCGGTTTGGCCGGGTTTTCGATAAATTCAGAAAAATCCCCAAAATACCCAAACGTAGATAATAAGATCCTAAGGCACACGGTGAAGGTCGATTCTCAAAATTCTACTCCGTTTGTGAAATAAAAATCGGAAGGCTGGTTATCGGTATCGGTCGACACCGACAACGGATATTTTCCAAAATAATCCAGAAAAATTCCAGAAAATCCTGAAAAATCTACAATATTAGGAAATGATTTTTGAAACTGAAATCAGGCCAATCGGAATACTACAGAGGTCAAATCAAATTTTATACGTCGTATCGCGTACAGATACGGTGATACGTACACCGGGGATCAGGGGGTTACAGGAAGTAAGAGGCAGGGGTTCATCGAGGAAGGGTAAGGAAGAAAGAGGAAGATCAAAGTCCAGGCTGGGTTTCAGGGATCTGAAAAGGAATCAGTGTGCCTTCTGTAGAGAGATAGGGCACTGAAAAGTGGACTGTCCGAAGTTCAAGGTGAAGAAGAAGGAGTCGAAGGCTGAAGCAAATCTATCAAAGGTGACGAATACTCAGAGAAGTAGTTCACAGGCAGATGGATCAGATTCGGACTCGTTAGGTTTCTCGTTTTCAGTCAGTTCTCCCATCATTGGTAACTCATGGAAAGATGAGTGGATTCTGAATACAGGTACAACATACCATGCGCGCCCTAATCGGGGCTGGTTTTCTAACTTTGAGAGGCTGGTTTTCCAACTTTGAGGGGCTGGAGGAGTGTTCGGTCGTTATGGGCGATCATCACCCATATAGCGTGGAGGGTGTAGGTACAATCTGAATCAGGATGTTTGATGAGATGGTAAGGGAGCTGAAGGGAGTGAGGTATGTACCTCAGTTGAAGAGAAATCTAATCTCCGTGGGAACTTTGGAAGCATCGGGCATGGCGATATCTGTTCGAGATGGCGATCTCAGGATGATCAAGGGCTCAATGGTGGTGATGAAGGGCGTCCGCCGAGAAAATCTCTACTACTTGAAGGGTAGTACGATTATAGATCAGGTGGAGACTTCGAGTTCCTCAGATGATGGTGGCCCGGAGGTTTGGCAGGGAAAGGTCAGACAGGAAGAAGAAAAGTCTTTGCGAGCTCCTGCAAAGATGGAATTGCTGGAAGGTGCTGCTACCTGCAAGTTGGAAGGTGGACACCGCGTTCTAGACAAGAAAAAGGTGAGATTCAGCACCAGTACTCATTGCAATGAAGGTCTTCTTGATTGTGTTCACATGAGCGTATGGGGACCTGCTAAGACGGTATCGCTTGGAGGTCACGGGTACTTTGTCTCTTTTGTTGATGGTTCATCTAGGTAGGTTTGAATATATCCAATGAGACAAAGGGGTGAAGCCCTAGATGTGCTGGTGAAGTTGAAAGGAAAAATGGAGAGGCAGATAGGTAGAAAAATAAAGGAGCTTCATATTGGTAATGTTGGAAAGGACATGTACCAATTCCTACGATTAGGCCAGAACACAAGTATTTCTACTCACTTCACAACAGGTACAGATGGGTTGGCTAAAGATGTAATCCGTTCCTTACTGGAGGATGTTCGGCGGTTGTTGTCTAATGTAGGATTAGACATGTCGTTTTGGGCTGAGGCGACTGAGTATGCTAGCCATCTCATGAACAGATCGACTGCGATAGGAGGTAAAGCTCCATTGGAAATTTAGTTTGGGAAAGCTGCTCAAGATCATGGTGTGCTGCGGGAGTTTGGAAATCCGGCCTACTTCAGTGCCAAGAATGGCAAGGTGTATCCGCGAGCAAAGAGGTTTGTCTATTTGGGCGTCAAGAGGAACAGCTACAGGTTGTGGGACCCCAAAAATAAGAAGATCGTGATGAGCAGGAATGTCATATTTGGAGAGACTTCAGTGTTGAAGTCCACTGTCTCTCAGCAGGTGCAGAGGACGAAGACCAAGGTTGGATCGCAGCGGGTGGAGGTTGATGCTACTTTATCATCTCCAGTTGGTTCAGCATTGGAGGAGACTTCACTGGATGTGACACCGGGTGGAGATCATGAAGCCAGGGTTGATGCTGAATAGGTTGAAGACATTGCTGAGGATGTCGAGTTGTTTGCAGCCATTGGAGCCAAGGTGAAACCACGCTTGTGGGGAAAGAAGCATGAATCTAGAGCTTGTGATCGTGACAAGCTGAAGTTGAAGGACGTTGTCCTCCATGATGGTCGGGAAGAGGTTCATATGACTCAGTCAGATAGGTTCGCTGCTACAAATACAGGTACCATTGCTTGAACTTGATGAAGCTTATTTAAATGAACTACGGTTGGCTTGATCCTTTTGGGCAAAGGAACGTAGGCAGCGGTAAAGGCGCAGCCATTTGGTGATGCAACTCTTATGAAGCTATTTGGGTTCTCGAGAAGCTGTTTGGATCTTCACGTAGAGGTGAAGAGTTATGGCCGATGGAACTCCACGTAGAGGTGGAAAAGTTTCACGTAGAGGTGAAGCGTTGTGGCCAGTTGGACTTCACGTAGTGGTGAGGTGTTGTGATCTCGAGGAACAGGTTTATCTTCCAGTGAGAAGATGTTGAGTTTGCATAAGGAGGGATGTGCATCCAGTTGAAGCCGATGATGTTTGGTGTGCACTACACAGACGGTTGGACCGTCAGTAGAAGACATGAAGACTAGATAGAGCTGGTCAGTTGGAGAGCCAGTGTTGACTCGTGAGGAAGTTTTCGTGAGGTCGTGAAGTTGTGGAGTAGAAGCTACAGTTTGGTGATCAGCATGTATGAAAATTCTCCTAAGGTGAAGTGCAGGGAAGGCATGTGCGATGTTTTCCATGGATAGCTGAGCCAAAGATTCCAAGCCGAGATCGTGTGTCGATTTTGCCAGGTTATAGACTGGGGTTCGCTGGAGATCAGCTCAGATTTTAGGAAAATTCTTCGCCGAAGTGGAGAATTGTTAGAAAGAGAGAGTTAACTGATGGGGAAGTTGATAAGGATCGTCGAAGGTCGTCGAGTGATCGCCATGGAGGTCGACGACAAAAGGACGAAGGAAGAAGCAGCAGCACATCAGTAGAAAAGCAGCAGGTGCAGGTGATCGGTCGACCGACCCGATCGACCGCCCGCACAAACAGGAGATCGGTCGACCGGCGCGATCGACCGACATGCACAACGTGCACAAGGAAATATCTCGGTCGACTGCCCGGTCGACCAACTGAAGTGACTCAACTCTCTGTTGGGAACCCGGTCGACCGACCAGTCGACCGGTGGAAGGGGACGGTCGACCGCCTGGTCGACCGACAGTCGGGTGCGGGTAATTTTCTGCTGATTCGAAAATCTGTGTATTTAAGGGCTGTTGTTGGTTTCTAGAGTTTGTACTTGGAAAAGAGAAGATTGCTGGAGCTCTCTTGCACTCAAAGAGGCAGTTAGCAATTGTAATCATCTTCTAAGTAAATTAAGCTCTCTTTCTATTGCCCTGAGGACGTAGGCATTGAGGCTGAACCTCGTTAAATTGTTTGTTTGAGCTGGTGCTTTCTTCTGGTGATTGTTTTATGCTGTTTGGAATTGTTCTTCGTATTTGGGAGATTCGTGAGATCCTCATCAGGTTGTTGTCGTAGGCACAACACACGGGGGCACAGGGCCTTCAGATCAACATCCTGCCAATCCCGACATCCACATCAAAGATTTTGAAGAAGGACTGTTGTAATATCCCTAGCTAATAATACTGTATTAAAATTTTAAATATTTATTTGGATTTACTGTTCATCATTATTATTGATTAATTTATTTTATATGTGCATAATTACATGTGTATACATATAATGTATATATGTTCATGAGTCATGTTTATGCAAGTATATGTGTGCTTATAAGTATATGCATGTATTATATTTTATAAATTATTACCAATATTAATATTATTATCTAAATTATTTTATGATGATTTTTACTTATTATTTATTAACTTTCAAAATTATTTTTAGTATTATTATTTTTGTATGTATATTAAAATTAGCCCAAGCTCACCTCTTTCCTTCTATTTACTTAGAAGCCCAGCAACTTAACCTACTTCTTTTCTTCTTTTTCTTCAATTTTTTCTCACAAATTCATGTCCATAAACCCAAGCCAACTACAACTCTCTCTCTCTCTCTCTCTCTCTCTCTCTCTCTCTCTCTCTCTCTCTCTCACACACACACACACACATTTTCGTTTTCTTCTTTTTGAATTTTTGGCATGGCCAAGCCCAATAAAGCCATCTCTTTCCATATTTATTTCTTCATCTTCTCTTTTTATCTCTTAAAAACCTAAACCTAGCCGACACCTCACCTCCTCGTTATCTCCTTCTTCTCTTTCCTCATCTCCACCCTACGCACTGCAGCCCTCAATTGCCACCACCTTTGCTGCACCATCTCCACCTGGATGCCTGAGTCTACATTACCACAACTCACCTTGTCTACCTGTCACCACCGACGCCAAGCTTCACCATCATCACCATCTTCTTTTTCCCTCTACCTCATGCTCAGCCGCATGCCGCCATCATCCCTTCCCCTTCTGTGTTGTCGCTTGCAACTCCATGCATGTCATTCTCCTCCCTTGTGCGATCGTGCCCCCTCTCTCCTCCTCTGCAAGCGCAGTAACCCAACTCTCCCTCTTCTCTGTAAATCACCTAGAGGGGGGGTGAATAGGTGATAATGCTAATCTAGAAACTAAATGCGCTAAATGCGGAAGATTAAAAACTAATTTGCAACACACTTAGTACAACACACAAGTGTAGCCGAATTTCCCGTGAAGGGCTCTGGACTAACTCCTCTTGATTCCCCTAGATATGGGTTGAGGTGCTATATGAAGCTCTTGTGGTTAAGTACAAGTGAGGCACACACAAACACACAAGCAAATAATAGATATGGCAATATGAATCAATGCTCAACACAAGCAAATATGATATGATGATATGAATGATGCTTTGCACAATATAAAGAGAGAGAGTTAGAGAGACAATGGATCAAACGCAAACACAAGGATATGTTTCGAGGTTCGAGCCCCTAACTCTACGTCCCCGCCTTCACCGAGAAGGATTTCCAATCCACTATCTCCCACCAAGGGAACCTCCACCGAGGAGGATTTGTTACAACAATAGGAGTACCGAACTCCTCTCTCAAACACCGCCTCACAACCGAGGGGTAGGCCCGTAGCGAATACAACAACCAACAAACACCTCTACCGAAGAGGGTTACAACCAAACTCCACCTCTCATTAGAGGGAGCAAACCACAATCTCAACCTCTATCAAAGAGGGAGCAAACCAATCACTCGATCAACCTCTACCAAAGAGGGATACAAACAAAAGAAAGGGTGTTTACAACAAGTGGTTTCTTTCAACCACAAACAATTTCTCTTTTCCACTAAACAAAAGATCCTATAGAATAGGATAGATGATAGCTCAAGTGTGGAAAATAAGTGTTTTGATCAAAGAAAAACTCTTGGGAAAATACCAAATAGATATTGAAATGAAGAACAATAAACCAATTTCCCAAAAACCTATTTTCTTTGAAAATAACAAAACACTTAAAACAAATAAGATGAATCTTTTTGCTCTTTAAACTCTTTTGAAAAATTGTTTTTAAAACCAGAGAGTGGGGAAAAATTAGCTCAGAAAATCTTGTTAAAATCCCCCAAGAAATGGGGTATTTATAGCCCCAAAACAAAACTAGCCGTTAGGCTGATCTGGCAGCCTGACAGGCTACCGGTCGGGCGGCCCGGCCGACCGCCAACGGTCAGAAATGTGACTGTTGGGGCAACCCGATCAACCGCACGGCCGACCACCCAGATACAGAGAGCAAAGCTCTCTGTTCCGGTCGGCCGCCCGGCCGATCGTCCCTGTGACTGCCAAACGTGCACAAGCCTGTGCACGTCGGTCGACCGCAAGGGTCGACCGGACTTTGGTGCGGTCGACCAGTGCGGTCGGCCCGTGCGGTCGGCCGACTTGGCCTGTCAGCCACAAATCTGGGACAGAAACACATGTTAAAAATATTTCTAAAAATTCTTTTAAGTCTTGTGAAAATCTCCAAAATAGTTTTATCATTTTGCATTGATATATAAACATGTGATAAATATTTTAGCTCAAATATCAAGCATATGAAACTATTTTTGTGTTATATCATTTTTACCAAAAACCAAAACTTGTATTTTATCAAACTTGAAATTTTCAATACATGAATAGGATAGTCAAAATAAGTTTGTATAAGAAGTTTAAGCATGCATGTATAGAATGAAACAACTATACATAAACCAATTAAACTTATTTTGATCAACTATTCATGAAAACAAATATCGGTTAAACTAAAAACCGAAAAACTAATATCCAAACATAAAACTTGTGTGTGTTGTGCACTTGAGCATATCAACTATACTTATCTTTATAAATGGATCTAAACACACTAAACTAAAACTAGGATACCTAAGTCTTCTTGACGATCTTCCATCTTCAAGTTGACTCGATCCCAAACCGTGATCCACCGAGTGCAAAAATATGATCTTGATGCTCGGGCACCGAAATCACCATGTGAAGGCTTCCAAACTCATCTTTTTGAAGCAATCACCAACTAATATCTTAATTAATGATCTGAAACTAAAATCACAAGATTATTAGTAAACATAACTACATGAGTTAATCATCATCAAAACTAGAGAGGAAGGCCTCTGGGCCAACATTCTCCCCAGCGTGCCATTGGCACCCCCTCCAGACCTTCCTCCCCTTTCCTCCATGGTCGAACAGCCTAAGATCACTCTCCCTCTCTTCCAACTTCTAACCACCACTGCACCCCTCACCCTCCTCTTTATCTTCCTTACCCTCACCTATCTTCTTTTCTCTCTCATGCCCTCCTTTCTCTGGTTGCCACGCAGTCCAAGCCCAGCACAATCTCTCCTGCTGCCGCTGCCCTTGCTGCGCGCGCCACCCAATCGCCTCCTTCTCTTCTTCCACATGGGACCCGCCGCCCTCCTCCTCACCCACACCCGACTTCACCCCCTCTCTATCTCTTTATCCTTTTTTATCTCTTTCTCTCTTTATGATTCTCTCTCTTACTCTTTATCCTTCTATCTCTCTGTCTCTTTTTCTCTCTTTGCATCCCACTATCTCCCTTTTGTATCCTTTTCACATTCTCCCTCTCACATTCTCTCCATCTCTTTTCCTTTCTCTCTCTTTCTTTCTTTGTTTCTTTCTTTCTTTATCTCTCTACATTCTCTCCTTCTCGTTTTATCTCTTTTATTTTCATACCCGGACCTATGTAGACCCTACTTAATTTATGTGTAAACTCGATCAGATTCTAAATCCGACCCACTTGCTACTATTCCAAACCCGTTAACAGTCCAGTTTCGTGTTCAGGCTATTTCTTAGCCGTTCAGTCCCCTATTCGAGCAATTCTTAAGGCGGATTCTCAGAGACCAGAGCTATGCATCTACGATGACCATAGTGAGTGTTTATTTATTTTTTTATTAAATTACAGTTTATATTTAATTATTATTATGTTCGGTTATTGTTCGTGCATGTGAAATACAGTTTATGTCCACATATATTTAATAGAAATTAAATAGCTCTACGAGTGTCTTAAATTATTCTATTAAATAGAATATGTTTAATTTTGATAATATATTCATTTGGTTTATTGTTTTAATGTTAATTATTAAATTATTTATTTAAATTCACATCATGTAGAGAATCATAAATTGTCTTGGTCAAAATTTTGATATAATATGCTTAATGATATCTTGACTAATAAGTAGAAAATCCTGAAAAAAACTAGATTATCTTAAATATTATGATGACTTTTTGTAACAATTGATTATCAACAATGAATTATCATACCATAAGAGAGAGATATTTTGGTGATGATATACTAGATATATACTTGATGAAAATGCATATGAACTCTCAATCTTATTCCTGAGATGTGAGTACTTTTATCATGTCAGATTTAGTTGTTCATCACTTTGATGCAGATTAAGATGATAAAATTAGACTGTAGTCTTATTGATCTGGTAATTGATTAGTTTGTTATTATAGTTATATGAGTGAATTTTGTGAAAATTATTATTGGACTTGATCCTTCTTTACTTGATGATAACTTAGATGAGAATTTATTTGGATAATGAAGATTTATTTAAATAGGATGTAGTTTTATTAGAAGGTTAGATCTCTTACTTCTTAGATCCATCAATGGATTGTCTTGGAGTGAAATTTCACATGGAGTTAAAGAATAAGTGTAGATTGGTAGCCTGAACTAGTAAATTATACACGCATAGAGTTGGGTTGTTGCCTTGATTTTGAATCGGTGATTGAGTTCAGCTGAAGTGTGAGTGATCGATAATCTTGACGTAATTGGATAATAAGAAAATGATTAGATGTAGCTGAGTATTCATTTCGATATATTGAGACATGAATATACTAGTGATTTAGAGGATAGTTTATCCTAATGAATTTAGAAGATTAGAGAAGATAGATAGAAATGAGAGAATTATTTTATTGATCAATTGAGCTTATGTGATAATGAATTTAATGATTGATGTTCATGGTAATTGTATTGAGACCAGAAGTTAAGGGATCGATTATCATTATATCCTAAAGTATATGGATGAGATCTTGATAGCTCTTGATAAGACTATACATGGACAAATTAGTATCTTGACATGTTATTAGTATATTTCATATTACGAAATATCTAGAAAAATATTATCAAACAATAGCACCACCATCTTACTTTTATTATTACATTGATATCGTGTTTACATAGTTGACACTGTTTACAGTTATTGTTATTATATTATCCCAGTAATTTAGGTAATATGGACAATTGATTGATCTAGGTAAATTAAGTAATAATGTAAATAAATAACTTACACTAGGTTTGGGTAAATTAATAGGAGAGACAATATCTGTATTTTAAGTGGAGCTAGGATATATGTTGCGCAATTGAAAGTGGGTTCCACTGTAAGGTTCCCAAAGAGGACTGACATCCCGTCATGTTTATGTTTTTCATTGAAATTTGATATGAAAAACTTATAAAAATTGAGGAGAAAATTACAAGTAATTGAACAAAGAAATGAAAGATTACAAGTTAGACTCTCCTCTGAGATTTCTGGGGAAGTATGTCAGTGGGATCTGATCAGCGCGAGATCACTTTGTCCTGTTGACGGTGCGAGCGATCGATCTTCAAATGTTACTGCTTAGGAATTCATCCTCGCCTGATTTCAGAGATTCTTTGAGAGAGAGGAAGGTCTTAAGGTATTAACACCCTAAATTTAGATAAGTAATTCTCTAAATTTCTTGGAAGGGAGGGAAAGTTATCCTTGCTAATCAACTGAGCCCCTTGATCTTCAACTTGTAAACTCTCTTGTTCACCAGCTTCTTGGCCCTGAGCTCATTCCAAAAGTGAGCTATTTATAGGCTCTTGAGGGGTGTAACTGCTCATAGAATTTAGTGAAGACTAATAACAGTCAGTTAGCCTCGCTCTAGAGGCTATTCTGAGCTTCACGCGAGGCTATAAAGCCTTGTACGAAGCTAAGTACAAGCCATATGTGAGGCTAGATGGTTGCGTGAACCTAAGACTGGTCTTCTGACCGGGCCTTCTGCACTGAATGTAGGGCGAAGTGGGCAGGTGTAACCGCCCACTTAAAATGGCCTTAACCCCACTAACGTAGTGGAGTTAGCCCACTAAAAACTAGATCAAGCATTTATATGGCAAACCCTCTCATGGGGCGCGGGAAGCTTCGAGCGAAGCTGGGATTAGCTTCACGTGAAGCTAGTATAACTCCTCAAGCAAAGCTACAAGAAAGCTTCAGGTGAAGCTGTAGATAGCTTCAAGCGAAGCTAAAAGTTAGTCCTTTGTGTAAAGCTTCAAGCGAAGCTCTCAAGAGAAGCTTTAGGCGAAGCTAATATTTTAGCCCTTCAACAAGGGTATAAAGCTTCAAGCAAAGCTATCCTCTGGGCCCTGCTTAGACTTCTTTACAGGTGATGCTTGGTTTACTGTCTGCTTCACTAGATCAGTAAGTTTCAAGGCATTACATGGTCTTTGAGGATGGGTAGATTTTAATCATCAGCTTGTCCGCATCTTGTCTTTTATAAATGTCTACAAGTTTAGATTCATTCGAACTGGTTGAGATACTACCTAGGGGATTTTGTCTTTTTAGAGTGTCAATAAACCCCCTTCAAAGTTTTCATAAATCTGCCATGGGATGGTTCAGATTTCAAAATACTTTGAATTGCTTCTATCGTTGAAGAAAAGAACACTGATATATGGATTTGAGCTCCGCCTTCAGGGTCGAACTTTAGTCCTAGAGTAGCCTCGCCCTCGCCTCTAGGCTGAAATAGGCTCGCCTTCAGGATAGCCTCACCTTCGAGCTCTTCCAGATAACTTCGCTTTCAAAGCGAAGTTGATTCGTCAGCGCCACTTCAGCGCTAGTCTCGCATGTGCTGTGAGGGACGATACTCCCTTTCTTAAGGCTAAACAGCTTCACATGTATTATGAGGGAGATTACTTCCTTTCTCAAGGCTAAACAGCTTCGCGTGTATTACGAGGGAGATTACTCCCTTTCCTGAGTCTAAGCACTCAAATGCTTTAGCCTCTCCTGCGCTTCAAAATTTGAACCGGTAGCGATGAGATTAGGCCATGGGGCCTATAAATAAAACCTTCGCAGTCTTTTCTAGAGAAATATATATTTTTTCTCTTTTTAATGAGTCTTCAACAGAACCCTATCTTTCCTCCTTGCTGAATTTTGAAAACACCAGGGTCTTTACCCTCTTCATCTCTCCAAAACTGAGATCCATGGCATCTTTACATCGTCAGGGCAAGGAGGCCGAGGCCACTGAAGCAACGGAGACCTTCACTTCAGTCATTACCTGACCTATAGCCGGTGAGTCTCGGCTGTTCAGAAACTCCGCCAACTAATTGGTGACTTTAGGGAGTTTATCTCCCTCAATTTTAGCTTTTTCAGCTATTTTAAGAATTGAATTCTCTTGATCTTTACCTTTGGTGAAATTGGAACCAAGGACTTTTAGTTAGTTTGAGCTTCCAGTGAGGCTAAGGCTTGTCCGATTAGGAGAAGACGTTCTCCAGGTGAGGCTTATGCCTTGCCTTTCTAAGGCGAGAATAGCCTTGCCGTATAGGCGAGGCTATGCCTTGGCCTTCTCAAAGCCTGACTGGCCTTGCCGTATAGGCGAGGCTATACCTTGACCTTTCTGAGGTGAGGCTAAGAGCTGGCCTAACCATACAGGCGAGGCAATGCCTTGGCCTTTCTGAGGCAAGGCTAAGAGCTGGCCTTACCATATAAGTAAGGCTATAGCTTTGCCTTTCTGAGGTGAGGCTAACCTTGACGTATAGGCAAGGCTATGCCTTGGCCTTTTTCAAGGTATAAGTGCCTTTTAAGCTCCCAAGTAAAGCTAGCCTTTTGAGGTTTTTAGCATTTTGCCTTTGTGTAGTGCAAATCTTAACCTCAGAGCAAAGTTAGTTTTACTTGCGGAGCAGAGCTGGATCTGGATCAGTTTCACTCAGGGAGTGAAGGTATGACTTAACACTTTCCTTTTTACTTAATATTAACACATTTTTTTTTGTTTTGCAGTGCGTTACATTCCTGATCTATTGAGCAGTCTCTTCGACTTGGCGACGAAGGTGGACAGGAGTATGTATCTCCATTTTTAAGTCCAGGCTTTACTTATCAGTAGGAAGAACATACTAGAGCAGTCGACACTAATTCCAGGAGGAGACCAACGTACATTTTATCGTATCATTTCCACGACCATCTTCAGAGGCAATGACTAGATCATATTCAGAAGACTCAACCCTGTATCTTGCACTATACGCGTTGGCCTACAGTTGCTTTGTAAGAATTTAAATAAACTTAATGCGGATTAACAGCCATGAATTTAGAATCAATCATCTCAAGAATTGAATATAGAATCAAAACACATATACTTTAAATTCCCATACCTGAAGTCATTGATGAACAATAGATGAAGGTTGAAGAAGACCTCGATTCCTTCCTTTGATCCTGCAAACCCTAATGCAAATAACCTGCTTTTCTCTGTCTCCTTTTTCCTTGCACAAAATTGTGTGGGGTTCAGAAAATCTTTCACTGATGGGTTCCTCAAAATGAGCGATAGTTTTGTATTTCTTTGCAGGAGGAGAAAAGTGGGTCACACATTTGCAAATAAACCCTTGAAATAAAACCATCCATCATGGTACCCTTATATCTCAAGAGATTATATAAACTATATAAATGTGACTTAATATGGGCATCTATTATATCAGTTAACTTTAATTAGGAATCCAATAATTAACCAAGGTTAAGTGGGCCACCATGATGTGAGATTAACATTCTCCCACTTGGACCACTAACCGATTAGGTTAAAACTTTAGAAAACAAATAAAAGAAAAGACTCATTTTCAAAACATTTTGACTTCATTGGATTCCATACTGAAAAACCTTGACACGTGATCACGAATTTAAAAAACAACAACTGATAAGCCCAAATATGAAATACTGTAATACTGCAATTAGCTTGGACCACCAATGCGAGTCATAGCGGTTATACAACATTCACGTCATACTCCCTTCTATGTACCACAACATTGATAACCCTTACTAATTGAGTTCATAACCAAAATGACCCCTGTAATTGTCTTGTTAAGACATTTCCTGTTTAACAAACATCCATACATAATATGTGCACACATAATTGGATAACAGAAAATACAGAAACAAACTTTCATTGCGCAATAATGTCAATTATACAAGTACCAAAACATACATTTACAGATTGCTCAAAAGACCCATTCTTACAACATGTTCCTTGAATGTCTTTGGAGGCAATCCCTTTGTCATTGGATCAGTAACCATTAAAGTGGTACTTATACTTTCAATTGACACCTTCTATTTCTGAACTCTTTCTCTAACCACCAAGTACTTAAGTTCCATGTGTCTGGAACCATTAGAGTACTTTCCATTCTTAGAGAAGAAAACGGCTGCTGTATTGTCACAATATATCTTCAGCGGCCTGGCAATAGAGTCAACTACACCAAGTGCTGAGATAAAATTCCTTAATCATAATGCATGATTTGTAGCCTCAAAACAAGCTATGAACTCAGCCTCCATCGTGGATGAAGCAGTGATAGACTGCTTTACACTCTTCCACGAAATTGCCCCACCTGCTAGCAAGAAAATGAAACCTGAAGTAGACTTCCTGCTATCTGGGCAACCAGCAAAATCTGAGTCCGAATAGCCGATCACCTCCAACTGATCTGATCTCCTATATGTGAGCATATGGTCCTTCGTCTCTTGAAGATATCGCATAACCTTCTTAGCTAATTTCCAGTGCTCCATTCCTGGATTGCTCTGGTATCTTCCCAGCATCCCTACAGCAAAACTGATATCTGGCCTGGTACAAGTGTGTGCATACATCAAGCTCCCAACAGCTGACGCATACGGAACTTTCTGCATTTGACCCTTTTCTAAGTCATTTCTGGGACACTGGCTTTTACTTAATGTGTCACCCTTCTGAATGGGTGCAGGACTGACTGAACACAACTCCATATGAAATCTTTCCAAGACTCGAATAATATATCCTTTCTGAGACAGTCCTAGCAATCCTCGAGATCTATCCCTGAAGATCTCTATGCCAATGACATAAGCTGCCTCACCCATATCAACCATCTGAAAGTTCTTGGTAAGATAACCTTTAGTTTTATACAGCAAACCAATATCACTACTGGCTAACAAGATATCATCCACATACAGAACCAAAAATATAAACTTGCTCCCACTGATCTTTAGATATATACACTGATCAACAGTGTTTTCTGTAAATCTAAAAGAGGTAATGGTATCATTAAACTTTATATGCCATTGCCTGGAAGCTTGTTTAAGTCCGTATATGGATTTCTTTAATTTGCAAGCCAAGTGTTCTTTTCCTTTCTTTGCGAACCCTTCAGGTTGTTCCATGTAAATTTTCTCATCCAAATCTCCATTTAGAAAAGCAGTTTTCACATCCATTTGATGTAACTCCAAATCATAATGAGCTACAAGTGCCATAATGATTCTAAGAGAGTCCTTCTTTGATACTGGAGAGAAGGTTTCTCTATAATCAATGCCTTCATTCTGAGTGAAACCTTTAGCCACAAGTCTGGCCTTATATCGTTCGACATTGCCTTTAGAGTCGCGCTTGGTCTTAAAGACCCATTTACACCCGACTTTCTTACAGTGATCAGGCAATTCGACGAGATTCCAGACTTTATTTTGGTCCATAGATTTTAACTCATCATTCATAGCATCAACCTATTTACTAGAATCATTGCATTCTATGGCTTGTGAAAATGAAACTGGATCTTTATTTATCCCAATATCATAATCAGATTCCTGTAGATACACCACATAATCATCTGAAATGGCAGATCTTCTTTCCCTTTGAGATCTTCTCAAAGCTGCCGGTTGTGGTGGTTCTACTACATTTTCAATGGCAATATCCTCATGGAGTGGTGAACCAATATCATTATGTTGTTCTGGTATCTCAGCTTGATGATCAAGCTGAGGGACAACAATTTCTCTTGAAGGAAAGGTAATTGGGATATTTACCCTTATCACTTCAAGGTCTACCTTTCTTGGTTCATCACTCCCACTAATTTCGCCATTTTCAAGGAATCTGGCATTACCAGTTTCAACTATTCTTGTACTATGGTTAGGACAATAAAATTTGTACCCCTTAGACTTATCTGGATAACCAATGAAATACCCAGATATTGTCCTTGAGTCTAATTTCTTTTCTTGTGGATTATATATTCTAGCCTCTGCTGGACAACCCCAAACATGTAAATGTCTTAAACTGGGTTTCCTACCAGTCCACAACTCGAAAGGAGTTATTGGGACTGCCTTACTAGGAACCCTGTTCAAGATATACATAGCAGTCTTTAAGGCTTCATTCCACAATGAATTAGGTACATTAGAGAAGCTCATCATGCTCCTAACCATATCCATAAGAGTTCGGTTTCGCCTTTCAGCAACACCATTCTGCTGAGGCGTACCTGGCATTGTGTATTGAGCACAAATACCATGCTTTTCTAGAAATTTGGCAAATGGGCCAGGATGTTGTCCTGACTCATCATATCTACCATAAAATTCACCACCTCGATCTGATCTTATGATTTTAACTTTTCTATCTAATTGTCTCTCGACCTCTGTAATGAACACCTCAAGGATGTCAATGGCCTGAGATTTTTCTTGAATTAGATATACATAACCATAACGTGACAGATCATCTATAAAGGTAATTAAATATCTCTCTCCCGTAAAACATGGAATGGAGAGTGGTCCGCAAATATCTGTATGAATTATTTCAAGGAGTTCTTTACTTCTTGTGGCACCTTTCTTAGTGTGTTTGGTTTGCTTTCCTTTTATGCAAACCATACACACACTAAGATCAGTAAAGTCTAGGTTATCCAAAATTCCATTCTTCACCAATCTTTCAATTCTATCCCTGGAGATATGCCCCAGTCGTCTATGCCACAAGATAGAGGACTTTTCATTAATTAAGCCACGTTTAATACCAACATTCGAATGCAGAGATAAAAGAGATTGTGCAAACTCATCATTCAATGAAATTTTATATAAACCATCACATAAAATTCCATGTCCAACCGGCATTGAATTATACATTAAACTGAGTTTTCCACAACTGAATAAAACAGAATATCCAAAAACATCTAATTTGGATAATGACATTAAGTTCCTAGAAATCGAAGGTACATAAAAAGTATCTTCAAGATTCATCTGATGACCCATCTCTAAGAGTAGTCGGTAAGTACCAACAGCCTCGACCTCCACTTTGAGACGGTTCCCCATAAAGACAAATCTCTCACTTTCCTTCAATTTCTGGGTTGTAAGGAATCCCTGCATTGAATTAGTTATGTGAGTTGTAGCTCCAGAGTCAATCCACCAAGTATTAGAAGGTACTTCAGCAAGATTTGATTCATAACATACAAAAGAAAGATTTATACCTTTCTTTTCGAACCAAGCTTTCCTCTTGTTGCAGTCCTTCTTCACATGTCCTTTTCTGCCACAGAAGTAGCATTTGACAGTGAAAGCCTTTCCATGACCTTGGCTGCTTTCCCCATGGTCATGCCCTTTCTTTGATGGAAATCTCTTACCTCTTCCATATTTACCTTTCTTATGGATACCTCCTTGAGTTACTGCCAATGCTGAGTGATGTCCTTCTTGCCTCAGTCTCACTTCCTCTTGTACACACATACCAGTTAGCTCATTCAAATTCCACTTATCTTTATGAGTGTTGTAGTGAATCTTGAATGGCCCAAACTGAGGAGGAAGTGAGTTGAGGATGAACTGTACCAAGAAGGATTCATCCACTTTCATACCCAGTGATCCTAACTTAGCAGCCTTATCGGTCATATTAAGGATGTGTTGTTGAACTCCTCTATTACCATCATATTTCATGGTAGTAAGTTCAGCCATAAGGGTGCCAGCTAATGACTTATCTGCAGACTTAAATCGGTCTCTTACAGCAGATAAAAGTTCAGATGCACTAGTGGTATGTGGGAGTGAAGTCTTGATGTTATTGGCTATGGTCATCTTTATGAACATGAGACTGAGTCTATTCGACCTTTCCCAAGCTTTGGCATGGCTAACCTGCTCTGCTGTGCTTTCAGCAGTCACTTCATCAGGTTTCTCTACCAAAGAGCCATGTCTAGGTCCAGAACACCCAGTGTAAATTGTACATGCTCAAACCACTCGGAGAAGTTTGTACCATCCAGGGCTAGAATGCTGGTGGCATGAGTGTGTAGGGAAGTGAGGACGTTCACTGAAACATAATAGGACATTGCTCACATTAGGCCACGAATCAATACAAAGTTTTAAATTTAATTAAGATGAACTATTGATATCACTTTGATTTCTCCTTTGGGCGAAACCTAAGCATATCTAGTGTTCACTCTTTAGGTGAGACTCTTTTATCACCTATGTAGGTCTAATATAATTTATGCTACTTAGACAGTAAGTCATGTTACCTTTGGGTATCCACTTCTACACTACTAAGTTGCATAAATTACACTACCCTACCCCGGTTCATAATTATTTGAAAGAGACTTTCCTTTGGGCCAGTCCCAATCTCCTAACTAGAACCGCCATCGAGAGTATTATTGTCTTTAATGTCACTTACATTGACAAGTCTTTTATGTAGTTGCATATTCATAAGGTTTACTAACATAGGTCACTTTGGCAACTACTAAATCAATAAGCCTTATGAATACAAAACTAACCAATAATATTCTCTAATCTTTTATTTGAGTAATACTATAATACTTCAATTCTATTACTTGACCAACATCAATCAATATTAACACAATAACTTAAATGTGTAATATACATTTATGATTGAAAATAGACCAACATTAGTCGACTGATCTAGGAACTACTAGTCGACTTGGAACAATATAAGTCGACTATAGTGGAAGTCCCAGTCGACTAAGGTCAAGTCCAGTCGACTTGAGGTCAAGTCAAGTCGACTAACTATTATCAAGTCTAGTCGACTAGGCCAAAATAATAAGTCGACTATACTTAATATTAGTCGACCACACAAAATTATAAGTCGACTCCTGAAGTCAACAGAGACCTCTTAACTTTCGGGTCACTCTGTTAGTCGACTTGGGCAAATTGATTAGTCGACTATACCCTAATTAGTCGACTACTCAAATGTCAACTAAATTTCAAGTCGACTACTGTATCGAAATAGAGACTTTTAACTTTCTGAAAAAGGGAATTAGTCGACTAGTGTTTCGGGTTAGTCGACTAATAATCGACGAAGCAGTTATCAAAGGCAGTTCCTGCTTAATCGATTTAATCCAAAATTAGGGAAAAATTAGGGTTTCTAATTCCTGAATTTTGATCCCAATTGATTGTATAATTAGAGGAGTATGAACAGGATATTAGGGTTATGTAATCCTCTACTAATTCTACAATTAAAGGATCAAAAATTGATTTCTATGAATTGTCAATCAAAAACCCTAATTTACCATAATCCTTAATCCAAGATGTATTGATTCTAAACACGGCTCTGATACCAAATGTAAGAATTTAAATAAACTTAATGCGGATTAACAGCCATGAATTTAGAAGCAATCATCTCAAGAATTGAATATAGAATCAAAACACATATACTTTAAATTCCCATACCTGAAGCCATTGATGAACAATAGATGAAGGTTGAAGAAGATCTCGATTTCTTCCTTTGATCCTGCAAACCCTAATGCAAATAACCTGCTTTTCTCTGTCTCCTTTTTCCTTGCACAAAATTGTGTGGGGTTCAAAAATCTTTCACTGATGGGTTCCTCAAAATGAGCGATAGTTTTGTATTTCTTTGCAAGAGGAGAAAAGTGGGTCACACATTTGCAAATAAACCCTTGAAATAAAATCATCCATCATGGTACCCTTATATCTCAAGAGATTATATAAACTATATAAATGTGACTTAATATGGGCATCTATTATATCAGTTAACTTTAATTAGGAATCCAATAATTAACCAAGGTTAAGTGGGCCACCATGATGTGAGATTAACATGCTTATCCAGAATAGCCCACTTAGTTGCAGACTTGTGCTATTGAGCTCAACATATATGGGGGATTCCATCGTTGCTTCTGTCAATATCTCACATTTGTTGGGTCTCTGCACAGGATATTTGAAGGTCATAGAAAAGGAGATGTTACCAATAAGGTCTCGAATCTTCCCTTCACCAATCTTGTTCAAAAAAGTGACAGCGATGAAGAACCCATGCTCATTGGATGACTTTCTAATGGCAAAATCTTTCATTAAGTGAAAGATTACAACCTCGTTAGGGTGAGGCGAGGGGCTTTTCGTGTCCAGTTGGTCTGGTGGAATCAGATTGACCCTTCGCATTTTGACTTCGAGAAAAGCCATTATTCTCAAGAGTGGAAGTAGATCTACTGTTCTGGATATAAAGTAACAAGTCGCTGGCTTTTAAAGTAAAAATTAAATTGTATGAGAGAAAATCTTGATGTATCATCAATGTTTCTTCTTTTTCAAATCAATAAAATTTCTACTTTTTACTCATTTACTCTTCTTCATATCTTTTTCTATGTTTGTTCATGTAATTACCCATAAGTAATATAAGTCTCGTGTGGAGGAGAACTTAGTATGCAAGTTCTTTTGAAAGAACTAAAAAGGGTGAAAATGCATCAAGTTGAATTTCCAAAGAAA
This sequence comes from Agave tequilana, assembly GCA_038442645.1. Taxonomy (NCBI): domain Eukaryota; kingdom Viridiplantae; phylum Streptophyta; class Magnoliopsida; order Asparagales; family Asparagaceae; genus Agave; species Agave tequilana. The sequence goes on along the minus strand of JAVJIF010019146.1, from coordinate 32,578 downwards.
TTATAAATGTGACTGAAATTATTCAGAGATTAAAAACATAATAAAGTCAGTCAAACATAAGAATCCACTGGGAATTAAAAGAAGGTGGTTTAGAAATCTCCTAGGAGTCGCTAAATCCATTAAAAAAAAGTCTGGGGATCGTTCAGTTCAGAGGCGATAAACGGGACATAACTGATTAGGAATTGCCAGAAATGAGATTTTATGATTCAGAGGTGATGAACTAGATATAATGACAAAAATTGGGTAATAATTGGTTCAGAGGTGACGAACTGGACATAACAGTAAACGAAAAGGGGAGACTTAGCTATTTGTCAGTTCAGAAGTGATGAACTAGACATGACCGATGAGAAGCCACCAAGTTCGAAATTTTATCATTCAGAGGTGATAAACTGAACATGATGACAAAACAGAGGTGATCCCAGTTTTTAAGGATCTGTCTATTCGGAGGTGGTAAACTGGAAGTGATAAACTAAGACATATTAAATTTTGAATCCACTGCCAAAGGTAGTCGCATTGACTTAGCAGCTAGTCCACTAGGGACTACAAAGGTGAATGGGATCTGGGCACCCATCGGTTCAGAGATAATATGAACATGACCAACTAAGAGACATCAGGCTCGCAATTCGTTGTTCAAAAATAGTCGTATTAACTTGACAGTAAGAACTCCCAGCCCGACAGGAGAAAGGAGAACAAGATTGTAGACTCGTCTGTTCAGAGGTGATAAATTGGACATGACAGTTTAGGTACCATTAAAGGAAGAGATTTAGGCACCCGTCGGTTCAGAGGTAATATGAATATAACCAATTGGAAGTTACTAAACTCAGAGCTCTGCCGTTCAGAGGCAGCGAAATATAACGACAAGAAAGTAGTGCCTACTAGACTGGAAGATGAGACTTGACTATCTGTCTATTCGGAGGTAATATGAACATAACCGATTAAGAAAGTTAGCAGTTTTAGGTCTCTCAAAAATGTCGATTTTTTAGTCACTTTGATGAATGGGCAATTGATAACGAAAATCTATGAATTTTATTCCTAACTAGCTTATAGTTAGCAGATCACATCTAGCGGTTTAGATTTTGCAAATGGATGGTGTATCAACCAAATCAAAGTGGGAGTATCGACACTTCTGATATGTGCGAAAGTAGCCTAACTCAACTCTCTCTCTCTATACATACATACATACACACACACACACACACATACACACACACACACACATATATATATATATATGAGAAAAATGTATCTCAGCAGCCATCTGAGAGAGACTCTCTCAGCTAGCGTACGTGACTGAATCCCAGCCACAAATCTTGGCGCTACCATGGTCGCAGTTTTTTGTGAGGACTGCGATCTAGTCGCAATGTTTTTGTGAAGACTGCGACCATGGTCGCAGTGTTTTGTGAGGACTGCGATCATGCTCACACTTCTAATACACTGAGAATATATGAATATTTTTGGACTGCGATCATATTGAAGCGCCAGCTGAGAGAGTTCTCTCAGCTAGCGGCTAAGGTATAGATTCACATATACACATATTAGAAAAATGGAAATCAACTGACCCAGGAGGTAATTCTGTGCTATGTCGCACTAAAAACTCAAGTTTTCGATTAAATTTTCAAGATCCAATAGCACATTATCATCTTAATATTTTAAGATATATATATATATATATATATATATATATATATATATATATATATATATATATATTATATATATATATATATATATATATATATATATATATATATTTATATTTATATTTATATTTATATTTATATATAAAATCACCAGTTTGTTTACTCTATGTTCTTTTGGTTCAAACATTAACGGTTTTTTAATAGTAGAATAACATGGAATGATTAGATCAATGAGTAAATGAACTCTAATTCACTTGATTTTTTATATGTATACATCTTAGAATATAAAAATTATAATGTACGGTCGGATCATTTAAAAAATTCGGCAGATATGATTTTGGTGTGTGACATAAAATAGAGTTGCCTCCTATATCAGCTGATTTACATATTTACACACACATATATATTGGCATACACGAACCCTGTTGTGGGATTTAGCTTAACCCAAAGGCCCAGCAATTCTAGGCCCAAATAGTGAGAAGTGACATCAATTTTTGTTTTTTGCCTAGAAAAGGCGATATCATTTGATACTGAAAAATGGGCTGACTTTTGATTTAAGATCGATACACTCAAGAGAAAGCGTTGTATTGTTCCCCTTCTGTAATACTTTTTAATAATAAGTTTACGACTGTTCTTTGTAGTACAACGAAATTTTATACTGCCAATAAATCTATGCAAAGTTATTTTTCCTCTTTTCCCCCTTTCTGTCTTTCTTTTTTGTTTTGTTTTCTTATTTTTTTTTGTTTTTGAGTTAAAAAAGGATCAAATAAATCTCATCCTGGCCCAATCTATACAAGGAAACCCTGCAGCCCAGTGGGCTTTAATTGTGCTGTGATGTGGTCTACCTTTCGTCGGTCCGATGGAAAATTGTTTAGGCCCGCAGCTAGAGCAGGCTTAGTGATTTGTATTTTGTGATATGCAGAGTGTCAATTTTATTGTTACTTAAGAATTGGATTAATCAACTTTTGTAAGTTTTGAAATGGTTTAATTTAATTTAATTAATTTATTTATTTGGAATATAGGCCTTAGCCTGGTGCAAGTTTAATCAACTTGAATAAAATTTCATCATTGTAAGATATTGTGCATTAAGAAATTAAAACGACATGTGTGTTGCACGATTAAGAAAAGCTATCTATTGTCTTATTTTATTATAATTTATAATAAGAGTTTGTAATTTCCCCCCTTTACTATAAAATTCATCAATTTATTATCCCATCAATTTCCAAAAAAATAAAAGATTTTTTTTTACCAGTCTGTAGCCTTTTAAGAATGTATGTTGGGATTCATTTCAATAGTTCCTTCCAAAAGGCACCCCCATTAACTCACCGTATCTATTAGAGGACTATTTCCTAAATTCTCAGCGGTCGTGACTGACTATCCTTCTATCTTCAATCGGCACACAATCTACTATTTAATTGAGACCACTTCTTTAATGGTGGTGAATAAAATTTCAAATAGAAGAAACTGTAAGGAGAGGGTGTAAAATCTTGTTAGTAAAATTTTTTTAACTCATCGAAAAAGATAGCGCAGAAATCGGAATTCAATGGTGTAAGGTAGAAGACCAGACACAACCGAAAACAGAGAGCCTGTGGACAAGCTTGCACGAGTAGAAAGGAGGGTAGCGGTCAACCGTCCGATTCGCCCAGGGAGCTCCTCAACAAATACAGGCCCGATTGACGGCCAGAAGGCCAAATTGGCACTGCATATAGCACGATTGACTGCACGGTCAACCGTACAGAGCGTAGTTTTGATACTGTACAGAGGGCGATTGACCGCCCGATCGACCGCACGTTGGTCTGGACATTTTCCTTTTAAGTTTCTGAATTCGTTTCTGATCCGTTTTCAGACCGTTAGTTTCTTTTTTTTCAAGGATTCTCTGTCTATATAAAGAGGTGTATTGTCATCAGTATTTATATCTTGTAATTTGATTGATTAATATGATCTCTCTCCCTTTCTGCTCTGAGGATTTAGGCAATTATCGAATCCCGTTAAATTTATGTGTTCTCCCTTTCTTCCCTTTGTTCGCTTGTTCATGCAACTGGTGGCTAGTCTCTGGTGTTGCTGCACTCCTCTGTTGGTTGGATTCCTCGATTCTCAACATCAACTCCAGTGGGTGAAATGAGTTCATAGATCCCTTTCCTGTTAGACTTGAGGTCTGGGAATTGGCTACATAAATCCTTCTTCATGAGAGGAGGATACACAATTTTGCCTTTAAGAGAAAAATGGTCTCATCTAGGGCCTGTTTGTTTCGTTGCAAAACGTCGCAAGTCGTAAGTCGTAAAATGAGAATGGAAAAAGTGAACTGTAGCAGAGAAAATATATTGTGTTTTACGGTGTTTGGTTGATAAAGTGAAGTGTAAATGGAAAAGTATATTGTGTTTTACGGTGTTTGATTGATAAAGTGAAAATGTAAATGGTAAAGTATATTGTGTTTTACGGTGTTTGGTTGGTAATGTAAAAGTGTAAGTGGAAAAGTTGACCACAAAATTAACTGTAGTAATGATTTAAATATTATAAATACTATTAAATTAAATTTACTATTGCAAATTAAATTGTATTAATAAATTTGAGATAAAAAATTAATATTCTTAATATTTTATTTATAACAATAAATATTAAAATATTACTAAAATATTAACTAAATAAATAATATAAAATTTTAATAAAATCTAAAGAACAGTAATAAAATTTTAAGAATACTAATAAAATATAAATATTAAAAAATCTTACAAAAATAATAAAATATAGTTATAATATTATAATATTAAAAATACTTGAAATTATTATAATATAAATTTTATTATAATATTATTGTAATATTATAGAAATATAAAATTAATAAAGTAAAATATAATTATAATTTAATAATAAATTATCATTATAGTATTAGTATACTGAATTATTATTACAATATTAACATAATAAAACATTAATATAATAATAAAATATATTATGATATTAATAAAGTAATTTTTTATATTAAAAAATAAATAATTAAGTATATAGTAAAGTATAATATTGTAATATTAATAAAATATTAACTCTAAATAAAATAATAAAAAATGGAATAAGTATTAATAAAATAATAAAGTATTAAATAAAATATTAAATAAAAATATTAAATTAAAATAGTAAATATTAAATATTAAAACAATATTAAAAACAATAAAAAATTAATGACTAAAAATATAAAATAATTAAATAAGAAATTGAACACTATTTAAAATATTATATATTTAATAATATTAAATTATATATTGATTATCAAGTAACTATTTTGAACTGTAAATGTACTACAAGTGAGAGTTACATGACCACAAAATTAACTGTAGCAACTGCAAGTGGGAAATATGAGTGTAAAAGTGAGATTTACATGACCACAAATTTAACTGTAGCAACTGCAAGTAGGAAAAGAAGAGTTGTATTTTGCAACTTATTTTTTAGCGAAACAAATAACGGAAAATGGAAAAGAAGTTTTAGACTTACATTTTGCAACGTTTTGCGGCGAAACAAACACGCCCCTCTATTGAGAGAGAGATCTTCTGTACAGAAGAAAGAGAGATCCTCTATTCATCGCTGTGGTAACAAAAGTTGAATGTAGGGTGAATCAGTAAGGGAACTTCTACAAACCTTTGGATCACCACAAGGCCATGGATTTAGTTATTGGAGAAGACACGTCCATACAAACAGATACTATGTCTATAATTCATTACACGTCCTATAATAGGTCCCATTATTCTTCTACCATTTGCACCAGCAAAGTCATCTGGGGTTCAGATTTATCTGAGTAGAAATTTAATTTAAAGAGCATAAAATTAAATAGAAAAGATAAAATAAATCTTTATATGCGTAGAAATTTAAGTTAAAGAGCATAAAATTTAACATTTATATTTGTAATTAAAGGTTCGAATTAAACAAGTTATCGTGTTACATGCTTGTACTTGTCATAACCATGAAATGAAAATGTATAACACTTGCAGTTTCCTCGTGCTAAACAATCATGTATCTAGTTTATTCACGTTTTCAGGGCTTTAGTCCGGGTCTGCGGCTAGACTGAAAGAATCCAAATTGGAAACTACAACGAGTACGAGGTGTACAAAACTCAATTCAGACATGAAAAGGACATGCCTCTGGATCAAACTGACCATGAACCAAATCTGTTTAGTTGTCGTAACTAACCATAATTTGTAGTTGTAACTGATAAAGTCTTTTACAATTGTAAATGAGTTACATGTATGTAAATTTTATGGTGTTTGGTTGGTAATATAAAATGTAAAGTGGGAAGGTATATTATACTTTACGGTGTTTGGTTATCGTAATGTAAAAGTCGTAAGTGAAAAAGTTGATCACAAAATTAACTATTTGGTGATTTTAAAAGTTTTAATACTGCAAATAAATATTAAAAAAGTTAAATATTAAAATTTTTTAATATTAATATAAAAAAATATTACAAATTTGTATGACCACAAAATTAACTGTAACTGGGCTGTAAGTGAGTGGTAACTGAGTTGCAAGTGAGTGTTAGTTGAGTTACGTAAGTCTTTTACGAATTACGGTCCAAACAAACGCCGTAGTTGTAACTGGGTAGTAAGTCATTTACGAATTACGGAGTTTTACGCGAAACAAATAGCCCCAAAGTAAGAAACTTGAGTGGAGCCGTTGCAGATTGCCAAAATTCATCTCTACTCGGACCAAATATTGCCTGTTGGTGTTCATTCTTTCATGGGCCAAGAATCAGTACACATTAGGTATCCAGCCACCGGCCATTAATGGATGTTTCTTAGAACCTGAAGAAGGGCTCTCAGACGAAGTTTTTTCTCTGTTTTGCTCTTTCATATGTCTAGGAACCTTCTTTTTGAGAAATGTCCGAGGAACAATCACGTATGTGGAAATCTATTTGGCAACCCTAGAGGGGGTGGGGTGAATAGGGTTTGCAATGAATTTGAAAAACTAATGCCCAACTTTGATTGGATGAAACAATGAAGGTATAACAATAAATAAGCCAAAGTAATAGCAATAAAGTTGAGTAAAAGAGAGGGGAGGGAGTAAGAGAGATTAAGCAATGAAGAGTCGACACACAATTTATAGTGCTTTGGCCACCAACCGCCTACTCCACTACTTAGATGACTCTTTTTGAGGATTTTAACCCAATGTTTAATTGGTTACTTCCTTTCCGATTAGAAGCATATATCTTTATAACCGACTTCCTTTCCGAGTAGATGCATGGACCTTTACACTTGTTTTCTTTTCCTCACAACAATATTTTTACAAATGGGTTTGTTCTTTAACAAAATGAGAATCACTTTAGCATAAATAACAAAGAAAGATTACAACTTTGAGGCTCATTGGCAAGAAGAATAAAGATCAAATTTAACTTGACACTATAAACCCAGATAAATGAATGAACAAGATGAAAGCTTTAGATGTACAATTTTAACTGCTTCGGAAATTATTGAAAGAGAAGTATAGAAAGTATAAAATAATTTCTCAATTAAAAAGAATTTGAAAGCAATAGAATATCACTCTTTGAATAGTTGAATAGAATGGGAAAAACAAGGCCTTGAAGATATTTGCTCAAATCTGGTTTTGAATGTGAAAGTTTGGTGCTTAAGTTCTTGTTAAGAGAGTAGAACATGAAAACACCTAGAGGAAAGGGAGAGGGGGGGGGGGGGGGGGGGGAGGCGGTGAATAGGTGTAAATGCTAATTTAACAATCTTTTTAAAACAAGCATGAATGAATGTGCAACGATCACTCAAAACAAGCTAAGAGCCGAATACCCGGTGAAGGGCTCTGAACTCCTTCCTCGTGATTCCTCTAGATATGAGTTTGAGGTGCGTATTGCAATCTTGTTATATGAGTACTGATCGACAATGTAGTAAGAAATGAATTTGAAGCAATAATGAAATGCACACAAGATATATCACAACGTATAAAGGAATAGCAATATCACAAGCAAGAAAGTAAGAGTAATAGAGAGCAAAGAGAAAATCAATCGCAAACACAAAGTATTTGTTTCGAGGTTCGAGCCACCGCTCTACTCCCCGCCTTCACCGCCGTGAAGGATTTCCACTATCCACCGAGGACTTTACAAGGTCTACCGAAGACCGGAGTACCGAACTCCACCACTTACAAACCTCTACCGAAGAGGTATCTCAACAAGAACAAGAAGAAGGAATAAGTAACCAAGTGATCACCAAAAGGATCACAAACTTCTTACAAACTTTCTCTTTACAACTTCCTTATAGAATGAGGATGGGATTTTTGGCTCTAGAAGTGTAGTGAGAAAAACAAACTCAGTTGTAAATGAAACTTGCTTGAGAACACAACTGAAAAACAATAGCCAAGAATGTAAGAGAGAATTGAGAGCTTTAAAATTTTCTTTCTTTTGAAAACTTTTAAACTAGGGATTTTTCTTGGTGTTTTTGCAGGAGACCTATCTCCTCTATTTATAGGGAGAGGAAGGGATTAAAACACATTTAATTTAAGCTTATTTGATCAGAAAATAATCCACAATACTCAGAAAAAGTCTGCCACAAAAACAGTGTAAAAACAGATTTCAGATTTTCACCAAAGAGGAAAGAGCCGTTGGCAGCTGGGTTGGCGGCCGACCGGCCCGGTCGGCCGTCTGCCCTGCTGGCATATAGCCGTTGAGCTCGGGTCGACCGACCGGTCGACCGGCATAAAGAAGGAAACACAGTTTTGTATAGGCGGTCGACCGGTCGGCCGATCGACAAAAAACAGAGAGCAGAAGTTTTCGGTCGGTCGACCGGTCGGCTGACCGACAGACGTGCACGAGCGTGCACGTCCAGGATACAGGATCCGATCGACCGGTCCGGTCGGCCGGTCCAGCCTGACACAGAAAAACTGAGAGGAAATTTTGGACTTGGAAAAAATTTGTAAAATAATTTTGTAGGTATATGTAGCTAAGTATCATGCTGAAAAGATAGTTATACATGGAGTAAACAAGATATAAAATTTGTAAGGATTTTGAATCATGTATAAAAATCAAGGCATGAACTTAAGAACAAAAACTTGTATTTTAAAAATGTGTGTGTGTGTCCTAGAGCCAATATTCTACAACCTCAAACTTTAACAAACTATATCTTACATTTGTTCTAAATGACTACAAGATCTTCAAGTGGGCTTCTCCATATGATTTTGCAAGCTTAATATTTGAGCCCGAAATGAGGTGACTTGAGTCAAAATCAGCTTCCTTTAGAGAAGAATGCTCCTAGAATCATTAGAACCCTGAAACACACTGAAACAACAAATATGATTAGTACAAATAACTATATTGTTTTGTGATCATCAAAACACACTAAAACGGGTGATTGTAACCTTGGGCCAACAATCTCCCCCTTTTTGATGATGACAAAACATATAAGCTATTTTATAAAAATAAGGAAAGGAGCTTGGAAGCTCCCCCTCAAATTATGCTATGTATAAAGAATGACTATGTATATAAATGAAAAACTATATACATAAAAGATAAGTCATATACATACAAAGCTTAAACAAACTAAAACTCAAAATGCATACAAACTAAACTTTTTCTCCCCCTTTTTGTCATACATCAAAAAGGGTAAACAAATTAAAAAAAAACATTTTCTTCAAGAATCCAAAATACAAACATTCAACTCACCACAAATAAAGGAAAATCTAGCATAGTCTAGAGGTTTTGTAAAAATATCGGCAAGTTGAAAATCGGTAGAAACATAATCAATATTAATATCACTTTTCTCATAATGATCTCTAAGAAAGTGATATCTAATGTCAATGTGCTTAGTTTTACTATGTTGATTTGCATTTTTAGTCATATGAATAGTACTAGTATTATCACAAAATATTTTAATATGATCAAAATGCAAATCATAGTCAAGGAGAGTATGTTTCATCCAAAGAACTTGTGCACAACAAGCTCCGGCTGCAACATACTCCGCCTCGGCGGTTGAAAGGGCTACCAAATTTTGCTTTTTGAAAGACCAAGAAACAAGACAATTACCAAAAAATTGACATATTCCACTTGTACTCTTCCTATCTACCCTGCAACCCGCATAGTCGGCATCCGAAAAACTCGTCATTGAAAATTGTCCGATTTTCGGATACCACAAACCCATTTCAATAGTGCCCTTAAGGTATCTAATTATGCGTTTAACCGCAACTAAATGGGACTCTTTAGGACACGATTGAAAACGAGCACAAAGACAAACACAAAATATAATATCCGGCCTACTAGCCGTCAATACAACAAACTACTAATCATACTACGATAAAGCTTAATGTCTACACTTTTACCTTGTTCATCCTTGTCAAGCTTTGTGGTTGTGGCCATGGGAGTTTTGCTCACTCTAGCTCCTTCAAGCCCGAACCTCTTGATAAGTTCTTTTGTGTACTTGGCTTGATTGATGAAGATCCCATCCTTTCTTTGCTTGATTTGGAGACCAAGGAAATAGTTGAGCTCACCCATCATAGACATTTCAAATTCTTCCTTCATGCATGATTCAAAAGCTTGGCAAAGGGTTTCATTAGTAGAACCAAAAATGATATCATCCACATAAATTTGCACAATAAGAATATCATTTTCAACATGTTTTGTAAATAAAGTAGTATCAATTTTTCCTTTCTTAAAACCATTTGAAATTAGAAATGAAGAAAGCCTTTCATACCAAGCCCTAGGGCTTGTTTTAAACCATAAAGAGCTTTGTCAAGTTTGAAAACAAAATCCGGATGTGTAGGATCAACAAACCCGGGGGTTATTCAACATACACCTCCTCTTCAATAAATCCATTTAAGAAAGCACTTTTAACATCCATTTGAAAAAACTTAAAATCTTTATATGAAGCAAATGCAAGTGTCATCCGTATGGCTTCAAGCCGTGCTACGGGTGTAAAGGTTTCATCAAAATTGATACCTTCGATTTGAGTGTAACCTTGGGCAACTAACCTAGCTTTATTCCTAATAACGTTACCCGACTCATCCAACTTGTTCTTAAAGATCCACTTAGTACCAATTGTTGGTCTATCGTGGGGCCTAGGAACAAGGTGCCAAACTTGGTTGCGCTCAAATTGATTGAGTTCCTCTTGCATGGCTAGCAACCAATATGAGTCGGCCTCAGCTTCGAGGACGCTTTTGGGTTCAAAATGAGAAATAAAAGCATAGTGTCCACAAAAATCATGAAGTTGAGAACGAGTAGTTACCCCTTGAGATACTTCACCTAAAACAATGTCCTTGGGATGATGTGGATTGTATCTCCAATCCTTTGGAAGTTGTTGAGTAGGCTCCACTTTATTCTTTAAATTTCATTTCCTTGAGCCTCTTGATCCATAGTTTCACTTCCTTCATCATCCTTTGGCATGCCTTCAATAGTAGGTGAGTCCTTCAAAGTGACTTTCTCCATGTCTTTATGCAAAGAATCTATTTCTATAACATTCTTAACAAACACATTAGATTTCTCAAATTTTACATGTATAGACTCTTCAATAGTTAAAGATGACTTATTGAAAACTCTATAAGCTTTACTAGTTAACCTACAAAGATTGCTTCATAAGACCTAGCATCAAATTTTGCCAAATTGTCTTTTGTATTTAAAACAAAACATTTGCAACCAAAAACTTTAAAGTATGAAACATTTGGCTTTCTAGAAAAATAAATCTCAAAAGATTTTTTTGAAGTATTTTTGCATAAGAAAACACGATTTGATATATAGCATGATGTATTAACGGCCTCGGCCCACAAATAATGTGGGAGACCATATTCACTAATCATTATCCTAGCCATCTCTTGTAATGTTTGATTTTTCCGTTCAACTATTCCATTTTGTTGTGGAGTTCTAGGACAAGATAGTTCATGCTTAATTCCATGTTCTTCACAAAAAGTAATAAAGGGTAAGTTAATGAATTCACCACCTCTATCACTTCTTATTCTTAAAATTGAAGAATCTTTTTCCTTTTCAACTCTTTTCTTAAAGGCTTGAAAATGTGAAAAGGCTTGATTTTTATGTTCTAAAAAGAAACCCAAGTAAAACGCGAAAAATCATCAACTAAAACAAATGCAAAACGATTCTCACTTAGACTTTTGGTTTGAGTAGGACCAAACAAATCCATATGGATCAACTCCAAGGGACGTGATGTCATGAGATCCTTAATTGACTTGAAAGAGGACTTGGTTTGTTTTTCAAGTTGGCACGCTTCACAAACGCGGTCCTTTTCAAAGTTCAAGTAAGGAATACCCTTCACCATTTCCTTATTGACTTGAGTCAAAACCACCTTCCTTTAGAGAAGAATGCTCCTAGAATCATTAGAACCTGAAACACACTGAAACAACAAACATGATTAGTACAAATAACTATATATGTTTTGTAATCATCAAAACACACTAAAACGGGTGATTGTAACCTTGGGCCAATAGAACATACATATATTTATAGATAGGAAAAGATAGTATTAGGTGAAAACAAGTTCAGCCCGAGAATTGAAGTTCAAATCTTCTCACAGTTTGAATCTGCATACATCCGGTCGACTGCCAGAACTCTTCGATCGTTCCGTTGGCGCAAAGAAAAAAACCCAATTCAAAACTTCAACCCAACGGTCGGCCCGTTTGCAATAAGTAAATTGCAATGATAAAAAAAAATTGTACCATTGGTGAGACTTTGATTTGACAAAAATAAAAAATTAAAATATGTTTTCAAAAGTTCCCTCATTTTTGAAATTTTGCGAAAACCTGATCAACCAAACAGCTGATCGCAAAAAAAAGAAAAATCTAAAACTGGATTTCTGTATTGGGGTGATCAACTTGGTGGTCAATTTCGAGCCAAATAAGGACTTGGGTGGTGCTCTGGCATCAGCGGATGAAGCGGCAGATGATATGGCGATCGCTCCGACCCTTTCCTGAGGGCAGTAAGCTATGGCAGACGAAGTGACAATCGATCCGTGTGGATCTCAAAATACTTAACTAGCTTCGGGTCGATCGCTAGGTGTAGGAGGTCGGTCCGATGTCGTCAGTCGGCTGCTATATATTTTAATTCAGCGAATGGGTTGACCCGCATGTTCTAGCCATCGATCCAAATGCCCCAAACTAACAAAGTTTGATTAAAATGCCTTTAAAAAAATATGAAATAATTTGAATAAATTTCAATAGGCTATAAAACCAATATTATAGGACCAATAAATATTTTAAATACAATTTAAAGACTTTTGTGTAGTTCTTTAAATAGATTTAGCAATCTTTGCCCATCACTCTATGGGTGAAGATCTAAAATTGAAGAGATAGAGTTATTTAATAAAAACTCCTTGAAAATAGCAGAGGAAGATGTGGGGCGGTCGATTGCATGTGCGCGACATGCATGTTGGATAGAAGGAAACAGGGCGGTCGACCGCATATGAAGACAGAAGTAGTATCGACTCAAGATTAAAGCAGCTGGAGTTCTGAACATAATGGCCTAGCGATTGACCGCTACATGAAGCAGGTCGACCATTGGTCAACCACTAGTTAGTTTTTGGCTTTTGAGTTGGTTTCAAGTTTCTATTTTGACACAGATTTCAGTTCGAATTTAGGTTTTCTTCTATTGGTTGTTTCTCTGACTATATAAGGAGAGTTTCTGCACCACATTTGTAACAGTGAGAGGTGATTTGTATTGAGAGTTCTAGAGTTAGTTTGTTTGAAAAAATTTATGACGTAATGCGTAGTTTCTCTATTTGGATAAATCTTGATCAGTTGGATCTTTGAATCACTTTATAACCCTTGTAACTCTATTGATTGAATAAGTTCTCCCATCTGCCCCGAGAATATAAACAAGTTATCAAATCTCATTAAATCTTGTGTTTTTTATTTTATATTTGTTCGTGTTATATTGGTTTATGATTAACTCGATCTTGGTGATTAGCGCGTATTAGATTCCTCCGAAGGATGCAACAAGTGGTATCAGAGCTTTCCAGGTTTGGCTAGGATCGTTGTCGATCCCAAAAGCATCGTGGTCTATTAGACAGAGATCATATGTTGATATCGGAGCAGCATTAAACTGTTTGTGGGATTGTATGTCAATCTCAGAACATCATTGGCTCTGTTCATTGGGATCATTTAGGGTGAAGTGGATCATTCGGAACTCGTTTAGGGTTTCACTTTGAGGTAAAGGTTCAAATTTTATCTAGTTTTTCATTGATTTTCTGCATTGTAGCTGGTGTTTTCTGGAGGAGGTGGCCGAGGTTAAGCATTTCACGGTGAAGACCGTGAACATCCACCTGTCGAAGATTAATGTCGTGTAGTTTGATGGCACAAACAACTTTGATATGTGAAAATGCAAGATGATGAATATCTTGAACACGGAGAATTTGGAAAACACACTGCTTTTACAAGAGAAACCAGTAGAGACTTCAGAGAAAGATTAGGATAAGATGAATCAGACGACGTGTGATGTCATCAAGTCTTATTTGATATAAGACATCAAGTATCATGTAATAACAAAGACTTCTGTAAAGAAGATTTGAGAGATCCTTGAGGGCAAGTATTGACAAAGAGTATCGAGAATCACTTGCATCTGTTGAGGAGGCTTTATCGCTTCCAGTTGTAGAATGAAATCTCTATTGGTGAGCACATGAACAATTACACGAAGCTCCTTGCAGAACTAACTAACTTAGATGAGGTAATTAAGGACGTGGATAAGGCGTTGATTCTATTGAGCTCTCTTCCGGATGAAGTGTATGAGATCTTCATTCTAACTTTGATCAATAATATGTCTTAACTTAGCTACAATGATTTATCAGTTAGTCCTGTAAATCAAGAGGTGAGGAGAAAGGACAAGGCATTTTCTTTCAGTAGCACAATAATAGAGGCGTTGACTGCAAGAAGAATTGGTTCCAATCATCGGAAGGGTAAGGGAGATATTGGTAAGTCCAATATTGTTAATCACAAATTCGAAAGAACCAATGTTCTTGCAAGGAAGAAGTTCATTGAAAGATTGATTGTCCAAGGCTCAAGAATAAGGGACCGAAATCAGAGGCGAACATTGCACATGTGGATAATAGTATTGATTCTGACTCTTAAATGTTTTCTCTTTATTATTCCTTCAATTTGCTACTCAGAAATATTTGAGTGAATTTTGGAAATGGGTACTATCTATCATGTTTGTCCCAAGCGAAAGCGGTTTGCTAGTTTTAGAAAACTAGATGGAGGCCTGGTGTCGTTTGAAAATGGACACACATGTCATATTGAGGGATAGGCACAATTCGTATCAAGATGTTCGATGGGATGGTGGGAGAGTTGCAGGATGTGAAGTACATTTCTCAGTTGAAGAAGAACTTACCTCAGTTGGAACCTTGGAGGCGCAGGGACTAAGAGGGACCTTGGAGAAGACATTCCCAAGATGTTCAATGGTTCATTGGTTGTCTGAAGGGCATTCGACGCAACTACTTGTACTACTTGAAGGGTAATGTGGTTGCTAAAAATTTGACAGCTTTAGACCGTTTTGATGGCAATTCTACCAAGTTATGGCAGATACGGCTCGGACATATTGGCATGGATTCTTTATAAAGTTTTGACGAAGTAAGGACTATTGGAATATGCAACTACTTGCAATTTATAATTTGGTGAACGTTGTGTTCTAGATAAGGAGGAAAAGTTGTAGCTTGGCACCGCAATTTACCATGCGGAAGGTCTTCTCAATTGTGTTTACATTGATGTTTGAAGGTCATTGGTACTTTATCTCTTTTGTTGATGATTGTTTTAGGTATTATTGGGTATACCCTATGAGATAAAGATTTGAAGTTTTAAGTTAGATCATGAAGTGGAAGAAGCAGATGGGAGAATGAGACTGGTAGGAAGATCAAGATGCTCCAATTTGATCATGTTGAGGAGTCTAAGAATTGGTTCCTGCAATTTGGCCAGAACAATGGTATTGGCATTCACTTCACAATTCGAAAAGATGAGATTGCTAAGAAGATAAACCGTGTCTTACTGGAGAAGGTTCGATATTTTTGTCTAATGCATCATTAAATAAATCATGTTGGGTTGAAGTTATAGTGTATGCTAGCCATCTCATGAATAGGTTGTCATAGACTACAATAGGAGGTAAAAATCCATTCGGTACTTAGTCAGGTGGAGTTGCTCAAGACTATAGTTTTTTGTGGGTATTTAAATGTCCGGCCTACTTTGGAGTCAAATATGAAAAGGTGAATCCACGAGCAAAAAAAATTGTGTTTTTGTCTGTCAAAAGAAATTTAAAAGGCTACAAAAGAAATTTAAAAGGCTACAAGCAATAGGACTCCGAAAATAAGAATATTGTGTTGAGCGGTAAGTTACATTTGATAAGGCTCCATTGTTAAAGTCTATCGTCTCTTAGCGTGTGGAGATGATGAAGACCAAAGATATATCACAATGGGTGGAGGTTAATGCTACCCTACCATCTTCAGTTGGTTCAATGTCAGTTGGGATTTCACCAGATGTGACATTGGGTGAAGATCATACAGCCAGTTTGAATGATGAACAGGTTGAAGAAAAAGTTGATTTGCTTGCAGCTATAGGAATCAAGATGAATCCACAAAAGTGAGTAAAGTAGCATAAATCTCAAGTTAGTGAGCTAGATCAGCATAAGTTGAAGACCATTTTTCTTCATGACGATCGTGATGAGGAGATTCATGTGACTTAGTCCGTTTGGTTCATTGCTGCAGATTTGATTTCATTTGATGGTTGAGCTTTCATAAGCTCATTTAGATGAATAATGTGTGGCTTGATCCCTTGTGCAGGGAGGTACGTAGGCAGTTATAATAGTGCAGCCAGTTGCTGAGGTGAAGTTGGCAATTCGTGGTGTTCGGCTCAGATTTGAGAAATCTTCACCGAGTTTGAGAATTGTGGGAGAAGATGTAAAATCGAGGAGATAGAGTATTTTTTTTAACAAAAAATCATTGGAAATAGCAGAGTAAAAAGCAGGGCAGTTTACCGTTTGGTCGATCAGATGTGCACTACATGCACGTTGGACAGAAGAAAACAGGGCGGTTGAGCGGCCTGAAGTTTGAAACTAGAACAGGGTGGCAGTTGACTGATCGGCCCACCGCAAATGAAGACAAAAGCAGTCAGGTCAATTGACCCGAGAGCAAATCAGCTGGAGTTCTGGGCATATTGGCCTAGTGGTCGACTGGGCGATCGACTACTACATGAATCTAGTTGACTGCCCGATCAATTATAGGTCAGTTTCTGGCTTTCTAAGGTTGTTTCAGGTTTCTATTTTGAAGCAGATTTTGATCCGAATTTGGGTTTTCTTCTATTGGTCTTTCCTCTAGCTATATAAGGAGAGTCTTTGCATCCCAATTATAAAAGTGTGAGGTGATTTATATTGAGAATTCTAGGGTTAGTTTGTTTGAGGGAATTCTGCGACATATTGTGTAGTTCGTTATTTGGATAAATCTTGATCAGTTGGATTTTCAGATCACTTTGTAACCCTTGTAACTCTGCTGATTAAATAAGATTTTTTCCCTTATGCTTCGAGAATGTAGGCAAGTTGACGAGCCTCATAAAATCTTATTTTCTCTACTTTGAATTGGTTCGTACTATATTTTTTTGTACTATATTGATTCATGATTAACATGGCATTGTTACTCTGATCTTGATGATTGGCGTGTATTGGATTCCTTTGAAGGGCACAACACGCTCTAGCTCTGATTGATTTGACATGATAAATTTACTAGCTTGAGCTAGATCTTTGCCGCCATCTCCATTATTTACAACATGAGCTCTGATCCATCCAACTTCAATCACAATACTTTGACCTAAATTAAAACACAAGAATATTAGAATATGAGTTGTTAGTGCACAAGTAGAATAATGAGTGATCATCATCAAAGTAAAACACAATAGGGCTAACAGCGTGGAGAGGGGAGTAGACAGTGGCATAACTAAAGCTTTAAACTTGGATGGCACTTCTATACACCAATCTAAATGTTCTAATAATTGTTAAATATTTTATTTTTAAATATTATATCTTTTTTAGTTATTTTTTCATTTGATTAGCTTCATTTGGTAAAGATATAAGGAGAAAATTAGAAAATAAATAAAAAATTAGAGAATAAGGACGACGAGTGGGATTTATAGACAAGAGAAAAATAGACAAGAACCAATCGATCTTCATTGTATCTGGTAATTAAAATTTGGTATGTTTTTATAATTGTGTAAACAAACTAGGGAAAATTATGTTTAGCCCCCAGAAAAAAATCCCATTTCTTAAACCCCTTTGTGTCATTTCACATTCTAAGAACACCTTGACCAAGTTCCCCATGTGCTTAGAGCCTTGTCCCCACAAAAAAGATAATACAAGATATAAAGTATTTTTATAATCCATATACTACCCACTTGAAGTGGACCAGAATTGTAAGCAGCAACATGTGAACGCATTAAATGCACCTAAATGCAGTACAAGAGCATGCTCGAAAAATGTCCACATGTTGTAACTAATTTGTCCATCCGTAACTGTTTTGTTAGATTTTTTTTCTTTAATCAAAGTCTTGAATAATGTGTATTTCATCAAATTTGAGGCTTTAATAGTATTTAATATTGGTATTCCTGTCTTAGATTTTTAATATGCTTATTTTACGAAAAAAGTGTGTCTATTATTTGTATTATATTTAATTAGTAAAATAAAAATAAGAGATTTTATAATTAGAATTTTTCTTGTAAACACATTAGGTTATTTACTGTGTTAGGTTAATGTTTTTTTCCTTATAAATTTAATTTTATGAATTCTTTCATTACAACAGTGTTCCAATAAATGTTCTCACTAATTGAGATTAATGAATATATTGAAATTTAAGAGAAAAAGTTTCATGAAAGTTTAACATATTGAATTAAAAAGTAAACAAATTGTACAAAAAGTCAAATATTGAAAAACTTAGGGCACCATCCCAAAAGACAAGCGTTCTAGGTGGAATTGCCCAAATCCTTATATATCAAGACTATCCCCACGTCTAGCCGATGTGGGACTATTTGTTCGACTAAAATCCCAACAATCCCCCCTCAAATAAAGAGTCTCCCTGCAAGCTCAACTATATTCACATCGGAAGATCAAATGGTCCATCGAGATACAACTTTTTTTCCGCGTGTGACAGTATCAGAGCTTTCCAGCAGTATCATGCACATTACTGTCAAGTTCTCGAGAGCTCAACTAGCTTTTGCAGGGGCCTATTGCGCCTTTTTGCGCCAGTGGGGTGGCCAGACCTATTGCGCTTTTGCGCCATTAGGGGATCTACATCGTCGAATATCACCCACACACACGACTAAGTTCAGGGCATGGCTCTGATACTAATTGAAAGACTTGGGTCACCATCCCAAAGGACTAGCCTTCTAGGTGGAGTTGCCCAAATCCTTATATATCCAAGACCATCCCCACGTCTAGCCGATGTGAGACTATTTGTTCGACCCAAATCCCAACAAATATACTGAATTCTATGGTAGAAAATTATCATAAAAAGTAAATATACTGAGTTAAGAGGTAGACAATTCATATAAAAAGCAACAATAGACAGTTCATATAAAAGGTCAAAATACTAAATTAAAAGGAGGGCAATTCTATACAAAAAGTAGATTTATTTTATTAAAATGATATGCAATTTTTATAATAAAGATAGACATATTGGGCTAAAAAGATGGACAGTTTTATACGAAAGATAGGAATATTGAACTTAAAAGTGGACAATTTAATAGCAAAAATAGATATATTAAACTAAAAGGTGGATAATTTTATATAAAATATAGACATTCGAAACTAAAAAGAGAACAATTTTATATGAAAGATAGACATATTGGACTAAAAAGGTTGACAGTTTATATGAAAGCTAGATATGCATACTGAACATAGAGACGGACAATTAAATACGTAAAGTAGACATATTGAAATAAAAAGTGGACAATTTTATATGAAAGATAGATATACTGAACTGAAAAGTGGGCATGTTTACAACAAAGTTAGATAGATATATTGAAATAAAAGATGGACAGTTATATATGAAATTAGACATACTAAACTCAGATTTAAATGAGCTTAATTTAAAATAAAAAATTGGGACAATTCTAACTGAAGATCAGAGCGCATCAGTAAAGATAATATAAAATAAAAATCAGTTAAATTTGAATTTCTATAAATCAATTTGATTAACTTAAAGATCAACATGATATCACCAAATTTAGAGAACAAATCAAAAAACCAAGTGGATAAAAGGAGATATCGGAGCATTAAGTATTACAAGCCCTTGGATCTGGCCAACAGGCTAGATCATTGCTGCAGAAACGAGGCTAAAAGTCGTGTTTTTGTAGCATTATGGTTGAATCTGGAGAGCATTTGCTTCCCTTATCTTGCTTTCGCTTGTCCAAATTCTTTTATAAATGCTATATTTTTCAGAGGCAAATGGGCACCACTCCAGCATAGAGTTAGGTTAGATTTTTGTTTCTAGTTTAGCTTAGGTTTTTCTTTTTCTTTTATAATTTTATGTTTTCTTTGTGGCTTAATTTAGAGAGAGCTTTATGAGAGAAGGAGAAGAAGAATTGTACTTAGAGTAACACTGAATGTAATCTTCTTTAGAGAGAGTTGTATTGAGGGTGACAGTCAATGTAATTTTTCATTTTTTTCATTGTTACTCAATTTAGTAGATTACTGTTTTGATATTATTCCTTCTCTTGTTTTGCTTCATTTTATTCTGAGATAAATCTTTACAAACGATCTAAGGTATGATAATCAACAAAAAGGTATTTTTTTTTATTCTTCTTTCTTTATTTTTTAGTTTAGAAATACCATTTTAATGCCTACACTTTTCTTCTTTCTTTCATTTCTTTCTTTTTAACTTAGTTTTTCTTTTAATTGAAACAACAACATCCCATCTGTTCTTCGATCTTCTAACTCTTAACTTAACTCTTTTCTTTCTTTTCTTTTCTAAAAACAAAGAAGAATCGTTTTAACCAGTTCTTAGTAATTTAGAAAGAATTACCTAAACGCATCTATCACAGTCCCTCCTTGTAGATCACGACCCGCATAGCCATTTACTATAGCGATAGCACTGAGTAACCTAATATTTTTTATCTCTTATTTTTAAACTCTATTTTTTGTGTAGGTTCAGACTCGATCAAATTTTTGGTGTCGTTGTCGGAGAAGGATGAAAAGTTTTCTTTTTAAATTTACTTAAGCGGTTAACTTTTCTCCTCAATTTATGTGTGTAGGGGTAGATTACAAGAATTTAGAAGCTGCAAAATATATATAGAACTCTGTGACTTTGCCAAGAAGGCAGAGCACCAGAATCTGTATATTTGTCGCACAAAGGCGGTCAAAGCTGTGTTTCTGTGGCAGTTGTGGTGAACTACTGACCTGTTTTCCTTGCAGGTGCTTGTATTGCAAAAACCAGCTTTCTGTAGCTTATAATTTTTCTGTTTAACTTTCTGTACACACCTTTCTAACCACAACAGTAACATATTATTTGTAAATGCTAAAAAATGAGTAGACATTGCATTCTAGGCACTTGTTTAATTCGTTTCATTTTTTATTACTATTGAAGAATGCTAGAGCCAAGGTATATGTGTATTGCATGTAGCATAGAGAACACGCTTGTATGATAGATTGTTTGAGTGTTACTTTTTGTTATATACTTGCACACTTACATTAAAATGTTTAAGGGCTTGTCCTATAACAAGATAAGGTGGGAAAGTTATTACCCTTAGCTCAAAAACCATCTCCTCACTCACTAACCTAGCCTAACTAAAATCTGATAGACGTTGGCCCTAGGGACATCTCAGGCTCAATAGGAGATTGACCTAAGAAGAAAGTTGTTAGAGTTTGACTCTAGTCAAATCGGTGTCTAAAGCTAGGGATTGAGAGCCAAAACCTCGAAGACCAGTGGTTTGACGTAATTAGACTCGTTGCTTATGTATGGATACCTCCCACTGATTTACCCCTACCTGGCCGATTAATTTGTGGTCAGATTGCTGCAATATACCTCCCGTGGACAATCAACCAGTTAGGAATCATTTAGGTGTAAGATATACCCTAACTTAGGCTAGATTTTTCTTTCTTTTGTTTATTTATTTGTTAGTTTTTGTTTTTGACATTTTTTGTGTGATATAGATTATAATCATAATTTGTCCATTACATATAGTAATCCATACTTCACCCCAACCACCTTTGACTCGGATATCACCAACCCGATATTTCATAACTTTAACCAAACAAGTATGAAGGATTGGTTTTATCCAAATCAATATATGCCCTAGTCCCATTATTATAAACAACACTGAAACAATCATCATCTTCCCTATTCACTAAGTCAGTGGGGATACAACTCCCCGAATATATGATCAACCATCTTATTAATAACCAGCGTCATATACTCCTTATCAAGATCAATTTATAGAAGAAAATCTGAATTAGAAAAGAGTCTAGAAGCCTTCGTTGAGCTGGACGATAATTCCCAATCATGACAAACTCAATACTTGTATAAAATTTTCTTGCCCACGATTCTTACTCTATTTTTCAAATCCCACCACAACAAGAAGAATAACCAATTAACTGGGATAATAGTATAGAAATCATGATTCAGTGCCAAAATGATTTCAACTAATCCATCAATAAGGCCGAAGTAGAAATGAGTTAATTGTTCAACCCAATGATTGATAGAAATGAGAAAACTCTACCTAACACATTTTCAACCATTCCTAATTTTCTAGCCATATTGATGAAAAATCATGGTGTCTTGGATACTCTAACAAAGATTCAATTTCACCATACATCTTAAACTTGACCAATCCCAAAACTTTGACAAATTGATAAGTTTTTACTTCAAGAAAATTGAACTTAATTGTGAACGTGAGTCTGATCCCTAACTTTTTGATTCAATTTCAATTTTTGAATCTATGTTGACTCATGTATCTTTATCCAATTTGGACCCAATTCTCGAGCTGACATTGATTCCTACACCCATAGATCTTGAAATTGAACCACCTATTTTAGATACTCATATTCCATTGATGGTTCTTGATTAATGTTCAATTTTGTATCATTTTGCATCACATTTTCATGCATTTTATCAATGAAAATAAACTTTTTAATGGCTATTTCTCTTAAATTTCAGGTCCACTCTCTAATGAAAAAGAAGGCCCAAATTCAAGCTAATTTAAAGATTTAAAGGAGCTTAAAAGATCCCAAATCAAAGAAGCTCACATCTATGACGAATCAAAGAATATTCTCGTGGTTCTAGAAGCTCCCGCAGTACACCTGGGCAGTAACAAAATGTTAGAGCAATCGTTGGCAAAACAGCCTAGATTCTGCCGCGAAACGCAGCTTTGGCTGCGTTTCCAAGGCAGTACTGAGGCCGTTGATCCAGCGTTTGATCCTACGGTTACGATTGATAGCGATGAGCTCCTGGTGCCTATATAAAGACCCCTAGGGCCTCTGTTGTAAAGAGAGGAGAGGATAGGCATAATTTTAGAAGAAGGTTTAGGATTTTTTTAGGTTTTTCTTTAGTTTTCTCTTGTAATTTTCTTTATTCTTTTTAGATCCAGAAAAGAGAGAGAGTGAGAGTGAGGTCTCTGTAATTGAGAGTGACAATCAAATGCAAAGCCCATGTTCTCCTTCCTCTAATTTCTTTCTCTTTTAATTTCTTGCCATTTACTTTCAAGCTTTTTATTTTCTTGCTCTTTATTTACTATGTATTCTTTCTTGCTTTACATCTACATGGATAACTAACCTCTAACACTACTAACTACTAACTCTTGGGTGATGCTAACTTATATGATTCATTGAATGTTTATAATTTCTAGTCTTGTGCCTAACAAGTCTCTTTAATTTCCAATAAAGATGAGTATTATTTTTTATCTTAGTGAAGATTTTGTTACCCCCTCCATATGATTCATGTGTGCCTCATTTAGAACCCTGTTTCTTTAACAAGAGCTTTGATGGAACATGATAATATGATCACCTTAGTATGCTAACAACTTATTGTACCGGCTTATTATTTCATGCTAGCTAACTATTGCTTTGATGATTTAATGAACCAAACATTCTTGTTATGCATATCTAAATTGTAAATCTCAAGTTCCTAAGTTCCATTCTTGTGAACCTATTGAGAGCCTATGATTCAAGGAGGCCACCTAACCAAGCTAAGATAAAAACATCTCCATAAATTGGGATAACTCATTAACTTGATGAAGCAAGATGAACAATATGCCAATGAATCTACATGAGGTACAAATCATCCAAGAGATTAGTAAGTTAGTAGTGTAGAGTTTAGTTAGTTATGATTTTCTTTTATCTGATTAAAACTCTTTTCTAAGAAACTTTCTTTCATACAAAATCCACTCTTTTCTTTTACTTCTCCAAATTCACCGTTTTCATTCTACCTTTCTCATTTTCAGTCTTCTTCTCTTAACACAACAAGGCTCATCATTTTCTTTTTACTTTGTTTTCTTCTCCAATTCTTGAACAAAGAAGAATTTTTTCTTCCAAAAACTAGAACAAAAAAAACTGTGAAAGCTTCCATCGCAAGCCCTCCATGCGGATACGACCCGTTATAGCTTTTGCTACAACGGTAGTTCGAAAAAGCAAAGTAAATTTACACACATATCTAGACTTTGAACATCGACACAAAAACTTACACGGTTTACTCTAAACTCTTGCATCCATCTATTTCTCCTTCCGAACAGTTCTTGAGTGTGAACTTTAATTCTTTGATTTGGATCCAACTTTTGAACCAAAACCGACTCTTGAACCTAAACTTGATTTAAGTCATATTCCTGAGTCAGTATTGGTTTCTGAACCTTTCATTCTTGAGCGCAAGTTAACCATTTCATCAAGTTATATTCTATTGTTAGATTAAGGTGTAGACCATTATGACTCCGAGATAATATTCCAAGATTGGTTATATAACAGGATGATTTTAATAGGATCGTACATGATCCTATTCAGTTTAGGTGTTGTAAAAATGTAAATAGGAAAGAGGTCATGAAAGATGGGTTTTTTGAAACTCTACATTATTTAGATTAGGCTGCAACGCTTGGTCCAATCCGACCACCACCGGAACCACCACCTTGAGGTAACATTTTCCTTTTCTTTCTTCTTTTTCATGCGTATATGCATTCATACATACATTGAGGATAATGCATGAGATAGGTGTAGGAGATGGTTCTAACATATATACTCTTCTTTCTTTATATATATAAAAATATTTCTCATTCTTTAATATATTTTGAAAAGATAAACAATATTTTGACCTATTCTTTGAAGAAATTAAGTTATTTTTAAGGAATAGCAGATTCACAATTAGGATTTTTTATACTTTGTCAAAATAAGATTATTTGTTTGATTTATATGGTTAGAAAAAATTTTGAAAAAGTGATTTAGTCTTGATTTTTTACCTTGATGTATGCATCATTTATACACTTACACACTTTGGATTAAAAAAAAGATTCTTATGCTTTATAAAAAAAAAGAGAAATATATATATATATATTAAAAAAATTCTCTGATTAAGCTAGGTATTTGTGTCTTATAAAGCATAAGTATTCACGCCTAAAAGTGGTGCATATAATCAATAAAAACTTTTAGTTTTGTGGCCTTGTTTGCTCGAGTCCTTAAGTCATAGGGGTGTTTTCTCACCCGGTGCTCTAAAACTATCTATTTTGGGAGTCACCAACTAAAAGCACGTTTCATGGGCGAATTAAAAAGCCTAATAGAATTAAGAGATATTACCGTCATAATATGTAAAAAATAAGATAAGAGTGAGAGTTGAAGAATCCCGAGTCAAATATTCACGGTCACAAAGATGCATATGACTTATGGTATAATAATAAACTAAGTGAGAAATACAGTTTTAATGCTTACCTTGATTGATAACAAGTTTTTAAATAGAGAGTAAGTTTAGAAATGAATAGTTTGTATTCCTATGACTTATAGATTAACTTGAATTTTTACAAGAATAATTCAAATATGTTTCCCCTTAATCAAAATGTATTTTCAAAATACTAACACTTTATTTTTCTTTCTTTATGGATTCTGTGGGTATAATCTACTGAAAACTCTCATGAGACAAAATTCGTCCTCTAGGGGTTAGAGATTTAATGGCCTGCTACACATGCTAAGTACAATCGTGATTCCTACGAAAGTGAGTTAGATTATGTTAGCTCTGTTTTACTTTTTATTTTGTTTTGCTCAATGACGAGTAAAAGATAGATGTGGGAGTGTGATTGTTCACTAATATTACATATTTATTGTCACATTCTCATATTTATTTTATAATAAACTCTGCTATTTAATCTTATTTTGTCTAAATGATATGCAAGCCTTTACTAATAGAGATGGAAAAGAAATGAGCCTGAAAGCCCACTTAAATTCAAATTTAAATCAGCTTAAATCAAAATCAAAGATTAGGACAGTTCTAACTAAAGATCAAAGCGTATCAACGAAGATATATCAAATAAAAATTAGTTAAAATTCAGATTTTTATAAATCCATTTGATTAACTTGAATATTAATAGGATATCACCAAATTCAGAGAATAACCTGAAAAATCAAATGGATAAAAGGAGATATCGGAGCATCAAGTATTACGAGCCTTTGGATCTGGCCAACAGGCCAAATCATGACCGTGGAAACGCGACCAAAGTTGTGCTTTCCACGACATTATGGTTGAATCTGGTAGAGCATTTTCTCTCCTATCTTCGTACACTTTCCCATATCCAAATTCTCCTATAAATACTACAGTTTTCAAAGGCAAATGGGTACCACTCTAGGAGAGAGTTAGGTTTAGATTTCTGTTTCTAGTTTATCTTAGATTTTTTTCTTTTATAATTTTATGTTTTTTTTTTGTAACTTAGGTTAGAGAGAGTTTCATGAGAGAAGGAGATGAAGAATTGTACTCAGAGTGACACTGAATGTAATCTTCTTCAGAGAAAGTTGTATTGAGAGTGACAGTCAATGTAATTTTCTTTTTTTTTGTTACTTATTTTAGTAAATTGTTGGCTTGATGTTATTTCTTCTCTTGTTTTGCTTTATTTTATTCCAAGGTAAATCTTCGCAAATGATCCAAGGTATGATAATCAACAAAAGAGTTAAGTTTTTTCTTATTTTTCTTTCTTTATTTTTTAGTTTAGAAATACCACTTTTAATACCAACACTTTTTTTTCTTTCTTTCATTTCTTTTTTTTAACTTAGTTTTTCTTTTAATTGAAACAACAACATCCCATCTCTTCTTCGATCTTCTAACTCTTTGTTAACTCTTTTCTTTTCTTTTCTAAAAACAATGAAGAAACATTTTAATTGGTTCTTAGTAATTTTAGAAAGAATTACTTAAACGCTTCAATCGCGGTCCCTCCTTGTGGATCATGTCCCGCATAGCCACTTGCTATAACGGTAGCATTGAGTAACCTGACACTTTCTATCTTTTATTCTAAACTTTATTTTTGTGTAGGTTTAAACTAGATCAGAGAGAACATATGGTTTGATTTAGTTTCTCAGATCTAAGAGATTAAGTAATTTATGTAACACCCCGCTCCCGCAGACACGGAGATACTATAACGACGTATAGACGTAGTGCGAAAAAACCTTCACGTATATACACTAAGTCTCAGTATAGAAAAATAAACATAATATACACAATAATTCTAGCATAAATAAGTATAAGAATACCTGTAAAAGGGGTCAGTGATCATGATAGATATAGAAACAAAGATAAATAAGAAAATATAAACAGAATAATTAAGATACCCATGAATAGTATATGTGACGAATCTCCTATGTGTATCCCGTGAAATATCCGGTATTAAGAGATTTCGATCTCCAACCTGAGCATGCAAACTCAGGGTCATCAGAAAGCGACATAGTGAGTGGTAAAATGAGAAAAATAGTAATATATACTATAATAGTATTCACAATCACTATAATATATAATATATGATTCAATAACAGTGACACAATAATATCGTACTAACAATCGGTGTAAACAATAGAAGGCTATAATAGCACCATAAGAGTGTTAATACCTTGCATACATGTTATAACGGTGGTACTTTTACAATAATGTAGAGTATACATTTTATAAAATATGATTTATAAAAGGAAAATATTAACGAT
The DNA here is from genome assembly GCA_038442645.1 of Agave tequilana. Lineage (NCBI taxonomy): Eukaryota > Viridiplantae > Streptophyta > Magnoliopsida > Asparagales > Asparagaceae > Agave > Agave tequilana. The sequence goes on along the minus strand of JAVJIF010019146.1, from coordinate 4,855 downwards.
GTCAAGGGTTCAATTAACTTTCTATTATTATGTCATTTACATGATTTTATTATCTATATGTGGTACATGATACAGTATTTAGTGAGATAATAATAATATTAATTTCTTTACATGACATGAATCAATTTTACTTATTGTATATGTATCGTTTAAACTAATAATAACAATAGCTTGAAGGGATCGTGGTTACTATGAAAATGTCTACATGAAGTGCATATAATAACCATATACAGTAACAGTGTGTTTACAGAGAATACATAAAATGCAGAGTATTCATATATATAAATAGTATGTCTCCACATGAAGTGTAAGGTATACATGTTACATGACAGTGAACAAGATACCAGGAAATGTAACAAGTATAAATGGACAATATATACCTGTATCGAGTGTGTTATGTGATTTATACAATAATAACAATCAGTGCTGCTTGGTATGTTAATCAATCTCCTCTAGTGTCTCATACCACTGGCAGTTCATACCGGAGCTCGCACTCCGGCCGAACCCATCCGAACATGGCATACGGGTACCATTATCCGAATGAGAGAATGATCAAATAGCAAGTGTTCTTGATGTCACCATTGTTGGATTATTAAATATATCATGTATTGGGTCTGAACTAGTGCACTGAGGATGCCTCCATCATGCCAACACCCCGCGATGTGAGATTCTATATGTAACCCCCATGGATTCAAGAGGTGGCCCCTACCGTGATGTGGTGTGACACTTTGCTCCGTGTGTATTTTATTCCACACACCATGTGTCAGATGCCAACTTGACCGTGCGTATAATAGGTACACAAGGTAACAAGAATACTAAATCTGATCAATAACAATATCTATAATAAGAGCACTAGAGACATCCTTGTCACCCAACACCAGGCGGAGTGAGAATTTCAGAGGTGGCCCCCAAGGTATGATGTGACGCTTTATTTTGTGTGGTACTTAGTTCCGCACATGTTCCGCCAGACGCTGACTTGACTGTGCTAACAACAGGTATGCTAAAATACAAGTATGCTAGCTTATTAATAATATCTATAACATGTAACAAGTTAACAACATTTTTATCAGTAATATGATAACATGAACAAGTATACAATATAACAGGAGTACAAGAATATTCAAATAACTATAATCTAGGTAACAAGAATAGTGATCTATGTAACAAGAACACAGGAACAGTGTGCCATGCAATATGGATACAGGAACATTTAGGACATGAATACATGTGAATCCATGTAACAGTGAAAATAATAACCGGTATAACATGTATCCACTGTAATAAGTATCTATATGACATAATAGTGTTTAGTATAACAGGGTATCTATGTAATGATGATACAAGCACATGAATAACAGTGTTCGGTGTATTAATGTATCCGTATAACAGTGATATATGTACAGGAAACGTGGATGTCCATAAATATAATGAACGCAAACTCGAACATGCATGATCAATGTCCAGTGTAATAGAATATTTGTATAGCGGTGCCAGTATCAAGGTGACATGGACATGTATCAACTTATTACTATTTTGTTATAACACTGTCAGTATTATTAACATGATCGATATCATATAGTAGTTAAACACAATTATCTAGATTACCATATTTAAATTATCAATTTATTTATAAATCTGAATTTTTTTCTCGATGTCTTTTAATTACTCAATGCATATAGATAATTCACCTATATTTTATATTAAATGAAGAAGCTAGATAAATTTCTATCTTATTGAACATGTTTAAAGTTCTATCATGCATATTTTAGTTTTAGTGATTTACCATAATACCAATATTTTAAATAATATTTACATTGATATACTGATAATCATATTTTAAATACAACAATCAATTCCATTTAACATGAAATAATATAATTTTTCAAAGAAAAACACACACCTAGCTATTACAAAAATGTAGTTAGTCTTCCTATGATCGCAACGACTCGAGAATCGTCTAAATCGGAAACCGGATGCTCCAGATATTGCCCGAGCACTAAAGTCAAAACAAATAGATTAAATATGTAATAATAATAATTAATTCATAAATATCTAAATGGCCTGGAGGTTTTAAGCAATTTTACCTTTCTATTTTGGATGCGAGTTTGACAGACTAACGGGTCAGGTTTAGGTTCAAAACCCATACCCACTTAACTTAAGTTATGGGCTTCTGGGTTCATGGGCTAACGAGTTTGGGTTTATTGGGTTTTAGGTTAGTGGGTTAGAAGATTTAGATCCAATATGAGGGAGAGAGAGAGAAAGAGATAGAGAGAAGAAGGGCAACAGAGAGAGGGAAAATAAAGAAGAAATAAAAGAGAAGGAAAAAGGAAAAGAGAAAAGAAGAGAGGAGGGGCAGCGCACGGCCGGTCGGCGGCCAGAGAGGATGGCGGTGGTGCCTAAGGAAGGAAAGAGAACATGATAAGCTAGGATTTGTGATGGTAATGATGAAGGGATGGAGGTAATGATGTTAGTGGGGATGGTGATGTTGGTTGTGGATGTGGATGGAGGAGTTGTGGAGAAGTGATGGTGATTTTGGATGGAGGAGATGGTGAAGAAGGAGGAGTGATAAAATTAAGAGAAGGAGGAAGGTAGTGGTGGTTGGATTTTGGTGGTTAGATGAAATTGGAAGTGGGATGGTGATTGGAGAAGAGGAGGTGGAGTGGGTGATTGTCGATGTGGTCGGCTGGAGTGGGCATCGTCGGGGTTGTCACCGGCGGTGGTGGGGTACCAACACAGAGAGAGAAGGGGGAGAGAGAGAGATGTAGTGAGGGGAAGAGAGAGAGAGAGAGATGTAGTGAGAGAGAGAGAGATAGAGATAGTGGGAAATAGAGAGTGATTTAGCGAAAGAAAGTGAGAGAGGGAAATTATTAGAGAGGAGAGAGAGGATGGTGGATGAGGCGGTGGAATAATTCAGTGGCTTGGGGAAGAAGAAAAAAGAAAGATAAGGAAAAGAAATGAATTTTATATTATTTAATTAATATTATTCAATTGGATCAGAATTTAACTAGTTCCAATTGCTCTCCAAAATTTTTGTAAAATAGAAAATATTATCCGAAAGAACAATGTGAAATCAATTTTAAGAAATTCATTATGTTTACAAGTTAAAAATCTTGAAATGTATCACCGATACTGGTCGACACCGGTTCGGCCGTATTTTTGATTAACTTAGAAAAATCCCGAAAAATACATTAAAGGGGAAATATGATTTTGAAGAATAGTTTAAAAATAAATTCTTGAAATTCAACTTTGTTTGTGAATTAAAATCATAGAGTCAATTATCGGTATTGGTCGACACCGAATTCGGAGATTTTTAAAATAATTCAGAAAAATTTTAGAAAATTCTGAAAAATCTAAAATCTTAGAAAATAATATCTAGAATTGAAACCGGTTCAATTTGACTACTAAGAAGATCAAATCAATTTTATACGCCGTATCGAGTACTGATGCCGGGACACTTGTATCTTAAACCGGGAGGTTACAATTTAAAAGAAAAGAAAGGATGAGATTCAGATGGGGTGTTTTAGATCTTTAGCATTAGAAGAACATTGAGTTTTTTTAGATCTAAGCCATAGTGAAGATAAATGAAGAAGAAAGAGATATGAATAAGAAGAAGAACAAGTGTGAAGAAAGATAGGTTCTTTATTTTTTAGGAGAGAGATAAAGAAAAAAAATAGGAAAAATGGGTTTTTTAGAGTTTAAGCTTGAAGAAGGAGATGAAAGAAAAGAATATGAGTGGGAGGGCACAATGAGAAATTTGTCCCACCCAATATACTAGCTCACTCAAATACATGAGTGAGACACGAGACTAGGGGTGAAAACGAACCAAGTCGAAGTGAATACCTAGGTATTCGGATTTGAATTCATTCAATTTTTAACTATTCGAATCTAATAGTTTTTCTAATTCAAATTCGATTTGAACAAATATTCTCTTATAGTTCGCGAACATTTGGAGATCTGGTGTGTTTTCTTCAAAAAATTCACAAAATGTGTATTTGATTCGGTATTTGATTCACTACTCGATCTGATATTCAATCTGATATTTGATTCGATAGTAATCCAGATATCTAATTTAGGATCCAGATCCCTAATTTGAAGAAGATAAAATACCAGTTCTGAGGACTCGGTGTGGGGACTGGCGGAAGAGTTCTTAATGTCAACGATGCCACTGGAGCACAGATCCAGGAGGGTTTCGATGACTCAATCTGCCTGATCCGATTACCTGACGTAGTTGTCGCAGATGTTGAAGTGAAGGAGGAGGTGGACATGGCGCTTAGGCTCATCATTTTGGCTCAAAGGCCTATTATTCTAATTTTGTTGATTATTAATATAGTTATAATATTAATGATCTTGTGTTCTTTAACTTTCAAGTATTCAATCAAAATCTTAGTTGGTGTTTAGCTTCAACAAAAAATTCAAAATCAAGTTTTAACCTAGCTGTGTTGATTCAAGAGCTCAAGCATAAAAGATCGTATCAAATACTCAAGGAGTCTAGCTGAAGAATCAAGTTTGGATCAAGTCAACGTTGAGAAGAAGATCAAGATGAAGACCATAGTCTAGAGTTTGTAAGATGTCTAGATCTTGTGTAAAGTTTATATTAGTTTTGATAGCTCAAGCTTGTACACTTACGGACACACACAAGAGTTTTGACCTATTTCGATTAACAAGGTTGTACTTATATAGATTATATCTCAAAAAATAAGTTTTATAATTTGAAATAGATGTCAGATTCTATCCACACATATTTTGTTCAAAGAAATTTAATTTTAGCAAAAGATGTTTTCATGTGTAAAAATTCCCAAAAATAAGTTATATTATTTTATATATGTGCATTGGATTCTATCCACACACATTGTGC